>WYDI02028818.1:0-38543 GCA_009867235.2 Psittacus erithacus
AGTGGAAGGTGTCCCTGCCCATGGCAGGGGGTTGGAACTGGATGAGCTTTAAGGTCCCTTCCAACCCAAACCAGTCTCTGATTCTATGATTTCTATGGAATGGAGACTGTCTGCCCTTGTGCCTTGGATCCCTCTGAGCTCCATATATGTCGTGTGCTGTGGAAGGGATGGCACAGCCAGGTTTTATGTAGCAAAGAGCTCCAGGTTGAGGGCAGTGAATCGTCCTTGCCTAACACTTGAGTGTTCTCTTACAGGCTATGAGCACCAGCAGGAGAAGGAGAAGCTGGAGCGGGAGGTATCCCTGCTGCGCAGCGCCAACGAGGACCAGCGTCGGCGGGCAGAGCTGCTGGAGCAGGCGCTGGGCAGTGCCCAGGCACGGGCAGCCAAGGCAGAGGCTGAGCTGCAGAAGAAGCGTGCCTATGTGGAGAAGGTGGAGCGGCTGCAGGCAGCCCTGGGACAGCTCCAGGCCGCCTGTGAGAAGCGGGAGCAACTGGAGCTGCGGCTCCGCACCCGCCTGGAGCAGGAGCTGAAGATGCTGCGGGCTCAGCAGGTGGGTGCCGGTGCTGCTGGCAACCTGCGGCGTGTGCCACATCCCCCCAGCACTTCTCCATCCTCTGCTGGGTTTTCACTGTCCTTTCTCTGCTGCAGAGGCAGGCAGGCGCTGCGGGTGCAGGGACACCAGAGCTGAGTGCCCACACGCTCTCAGAGCAGCTGAGGGAGAAGGAGGAGAAGATCCTGGCCCTGGAGGCTGACATGACCAAGTGGGAGCAGAAGTACCTGGAGGAGTGCACCATGCGGCAGTTTGCCATGGATGCCGCAGCCACTGCAGCCGCCCAGCGGGACACCACCCTCATCAGCCAGTCCCCGTGGCACTCCCCCAACAGCAGCTTCAATGAGGACCTCCTCCTGGCCAGCCACAAGCACCAGGAGATGGAGAACAGGTACCTTGCTGGAGGCATTTTCCTCCAACAAGCTTGTGCTGTGGTCTGGTTGGGCAGCACCTGCATTCTCCTCTTTTCCTTCCACCTCCTCACCCAATTTCTGCCTCTTCTCCTCTCCAGGTTAAAAGCCCTTCATGCCCAAATCCTAGAGAAGGATGCTGTCATCAAGGTCCTGCAGCAGCGCTCGCGGAGGGACCCCAGCAAAGCTCTCCAGGGCTCCCTACGACCAGCCAAGTCTGTGCCCTCCATTTTTGCTGCCTCGGCAGCCCCGAGCTGGCCAGGGGCTGGCCAGAGTGACCGGCTGGCCGAGAGCAGCTCCCGGAGCAGCACAGGTAAATGGAGGCACATCCCTGCTCCCTGCCTTCACTCAGCAGCATGGAATTGCCTGCAATTTCCCCTGCATGCTTGGAAGTAGAGAGCTTAGGGAGTGGGGACTTTTTCATTGGGCTGTAGGAGTTCTCAATCCTTACTGGTGTCTTCTCCAGCAGGCAAAGGCACCAGCGAAGGAGCAGCAGCACCCGCTGCCCTGCCTCTGCCGTCCCACTTCAAGCATGGCAGCAAGGATGGCAGCACGCAGACGGATGGGGTGGCTGAGAGCAGTGGCCAGGGTGAGGGCACCGAGCGCCCGGCTGGTCTGATGGGTGAGTGCCTCAGGGATGGTGTGGAGGAGAGCCAAGGGTGCTTCAGCATGTGGGCTTAGCATCAGGAGATGAGCTGTGCCCAAGTATCAGAGGTTTTTTTTTAAAGGCATTTTAAAGGACCCAGTTTAGTCTGGTGGGTTTGAGTCCATGCAGTTGCTTGTAGAATCCCAGACTGGTTTGGATTGGAAGGGACCTTAAAGCTCATTCAGTTCCAACCCCCTGCCACAGGCAGGGACACCTCCCACTAGACCAGGTTGCTTCAAGCCTCATCCAACCTGGCCTTGAACACTGCCAGGGATGGGGCAGCCACAGCTTCTCTGGGCACCCTGTGCCAGCGCCTCAGCACCCTCACAGGGAAGAACTTCTGCCTAAAATCTCATCTCAGTCTGCTCTCTGCCAGGTTAAAGCCATTCCCCCTTGTCCTGTCCCTACAGGCTTTGTCCAAAGCCCCTCTCCAGATTTTTTGTTTCCTTCAGGCACTGGGAGCTGCTCTAAGCTCTCCCTGGAGCCTTCTCTTCTCCAGGCTGAACCAGCCCAGCTCTCTCAGCCTGTCGCTATTTTATTTTTATAATGCAGCAGTTTTTTCTTGAACCCCTTGTGGGGAGGCTGGACCCACATTATACTTCTTTCCAGCCCTTTGGGGGGGTGGGCACTGATGCTCTTCACCTCTCCTCCAGTTCTCACCTTCTTTCTTTGCAGAGAGCTCAGCTGATATCAGAGTGCCTGACCTGTCTGACATGGTGGAGATCCTGATTTAAGGCCACCCATTGACTGTACGCTGGCCCCTCTCCCCCCTGCCTGCCTTGGGTTAGGGTGGCAAAGCCTGCAGGAGGGAGGACCGAGCCTGGAGCTCAGTGGTGTCCCCGTGGCTGGTCTCAGCACATGGGCCATGGTCCCCACTCAGCACCCACAGGGGCCTCCAGCTGCGCAGGGCGTGCTGGAGCCCAGGGACCCTGCAGTGGCTGAGGGGACTTGTGACCTCCCCCTGTGAACACACCAGGGTTTTGGACAACAGGAGCAACCTATTTATTGTTCCAGCCTGAAGCAGTGGGCTTCTTCCCATGCCCTCCCTCATTGGCTCTCTTCCCATCCCAGCTTCATCCCCATCCCACCTCTGGGTCTTGGCAATTCACATCCACCCAAGTGCTTGGTCTCCGACTGGAAAATCCCTCTCTTTTCACCCAAACTGTATCCACGAGCTCATGTCTTTGCTCAAGGCCAGAGCCAGAAGGGATCCTCTGGGGTCCCATCAACTGCCCGGACCATGGCCAAGCCAAATGCTGGGAGCCCCAACCTCCATCATCTGCATCCATCACCTTGCGTCCTGCCTCTGGGTTGTTATCATCGGCCAGCGAGGGGTTTGAGATTGTGTGGTACTGGAGCAGAAGCGAAAATGATGATGGAGGGAAAAAAAGGTGGAGGAGAAATCCCCTGGAAACTGGGGGTGGAACGTTCAGAGGGAGCTGAGGATGGCTGATGGCATCGCTCCTGTTATGGCATCATCCCCTGGCTACCGGCAGCTGGCTTCTGCCTGTAGCCATTGCTGATGCTTCCTTTGCTCCTCTGAGCTCAGGCACCTCCCGTCTTGCCCTTCATCTATATATATATATGTTCTTTCTGTCTGTCTTTCTCTTTCTTTCATGACGCGTGTGCATTTGCTGGACAACTGCATTTTTTATTCTTCTCACCCAGACACATACAAACACGTTCGGTTCTCGTGCGTTGTTTACAAAGTGGAAAACAAATGAACAAAAGTTATGAAAGAGGAAAAAAACTCCCCACAAGTTAATATATTTTATATTAATATTGGTGTTTCTTTGTAAGTATTTTTTGTTTTTGTGCTGTGAACTTTTTCTTTTCCTGCCAAAGATGATGAGTTCTTGTCTGTGCGTTTTAAGTTATCTTGAGTATTTAAACGTAAACCTGGCTGTTTCGATGTGCCGCCCTGTACCGAGATTGCTGTAGCATTCCACTTGGTATAACAGTATTTTAATAAAAAAATCCAAATATTGACCCATGGGTGCTCTTGTTTTCCCCCCATGTAATGGGGCAAGACAGAGCGAGGGGAAGGGGCCTACGGTTGGTGAACTGGCTGAAACTTTGGTCCTCCTAAGCTTCCTCCATGGGCACTCCTTGATGGCCACATCTTCAGGCACAGCTGGACCTGGCCTCCAAGCTCTCCTCTGGCTTTTGTCAGCTACCTCCAAGTCCTTCCCGCTCTGCTTGGCTCTTTGGTCTTGTGGAAGACCAGAAATTCTCCTAGTGTTTGGGCCTTGCAACTTCCACATCATGCTGCTCCCCAGCCTTTCCCCTCTGAGCTTTTTGTTTGCTGTTGTCATTTGACTTTTGATTTTAATAGCTGTTGCATTGATGCTTCCCAGGGAGCATCCCTGGGGACTTTGCTCTGGCTGCTTGGGTGCTGGCAGCCCAGCTGGAGCCATCACCAGCCAGGCTGGGGCTTTCCCTTTTGGACATCACTTGGCATTTACTGGCGGGACATTTCTTTTTTTATCCTGCTGTCCTGGGGACCAGGAGATCTTGTGTAAGTCTCTAATGGATTAATGCAGAACAACAGCGTAAGGAGCCAGCTCTGCTGCCAGCTTGTCCCTGGAAGGTGGCTAAGGACTGTTGAGGATCACCGGTCTTGGTGGGACCATGATGGTGAACACCAGCTTGGCTCTACAATTCCAGGAACCTGGAAGAGCTGTGCCTGAAAACTTGGGGTTTCCTCTGGCTGTGGGGCAGATCTCCATCCTTAGAGAGACTCAGAGAAGTGTGGAGCCCGTTTCCTACTTCCACCCATGGTTTCCTTGGATTTTGTGAGCAGGGAAACAAGCTCCCCCCAGCTCCATGCACAGCGTATGTCTGAAGGGGACCCTTCTACACTCCCCAGTGATGGGGAAGACTGTGTGGGAAGCTCACAGGGAACTGCTGC
Source organism: Psittacus erithacus (assembly GCA_009867235.2). Taxonomy (NCBI): domain Eukaryota; kingdom Metazoa; phylum Chordata; class Aves; order Psittaciformes; family Psittacidae; genus Psittacus; species Psittacus erithacus. The sequence goes on from WYDI02028818.1 coordinate 4,518, forward strand.
TCCTTGGGAATGTGTTGAGGGGGGTCCTGGTGGCCCCCATCCAGGGTTCATACCTGCCCTGCCTCCCCCAGCTCCTGCTGCCCTGGAGCTGCAGGCAGCCGCCCAGGAAGGCTTGCAGCATTCCTGGCATACCGCAGCTCTCACGCCCCACGCTATTTACCCGAATCTGGATGCCGAGCAGCCTTGCAGCAGGTCTGGCTGTTTGCAGGCAGTTTTCCATGTCCAGGGATCCAGGGAATAGGCTCCTGTTGAGGGTTTTGCCCGCCACTCCGCCATCCTCCATCCTGCACATCACTCTGTGGACCCCTACTCCCAAGGCCTTCACAGTCCCCAGGAGCCAAAAGATGAGGGAGCACAGCACTGTACAAGCAAAGCAGCAGAGAAGCATAACAAGAATATGGGAAGGGGAAGGAAAATCCCATCTGTGAATACGATAATAGGGCCATGGGGAGAGGATGCCTGATCTTCTGCTATGCCCCTATGGATACTGCAGCAGCTGTTTTGGTAGGGCTGCTTTTCAGCCAGAGCAACAGCCTGATGGAGCTCTGTACCTTGGTGCAAGGAAGGCTGATGTGGGGTGTGTTATCACCTGCTTTATCGCTCTGTCATCACAGGCATTTCCCTCCACCCTTTCCACACCATCTCACTGGATTTCACCATCAGCATCATCTTATCCCACATGGCTCCTCCTGATGCCAAGACATGTCCTTGTCACCACAGCACAGCTGAAATACCATATGGGAGACAAACCTCCTATTCTCGCTCCTGCTTCCATTCCTGTGTTTGTGATCTCTGTGTCCTTGACACTTGTGTCCCAGCACCCCGGTGTCCTTGACCTCTGCATTCAGAGAGCCCAGAAGAGGCTGCAGAGATGCTGCAAGGGCTGGAGCAGCTCTGCACTGAGACAGGCTGAGAAGAGCTGGGCTGGTTCAGCCTGGAGAAGAGAAGGCTCTGGGGAGACCTTAGGGCAGCTCCAGTGCTTAAAGGGGCTACAAGAAACATGGAGAGGGGCTTTTTACCAAGGAATGTTGTGAAAGGACAAGGGGGAATGGCTTTAAACTGACAGAAAGGAGTTTTAGGTTAGATATAAGGAAGAAGTTCTTCCCCCTGAGGGTGCTGAGGCGCTGGCACGGATTGCCCAGAGAAGCTGTGGCTGCCCCATCCCTGGCAGCGTTCAAGGCCAGGTTGGACAGGACTTGGAGCAAGCTGCTCTAGTGGAAGGTGTCCCTGCCCATGGCAGCGGGTTGGAACTGGATGAGCTTTAAGGTCCCTTCCAACCCAAACCAGTCTGACATTTCTATGATCGCCATATCCCTGCATCCCCATGTCCTCAGGCCTTGCATCCCTGTCTCCCTGTGTCCCTGTGCCCCTGAAAATGGGTGGCTGGAGATGTCTGCCAAGCTGCCGTCCGGGCTGGTGCCTGCATGCAGCAGCTTGTGTGGGTTGCACATCCACAGCCCTGCAGAGATGGAAAGGGGCCAGCAGGCTCTGCTCCGAGCGCCACGACCATCACCCTGGTGCTTTGGTGAGACACCCTGTCCTGGGGCAGCAGCTCTCTCGCGGGTGAAAGGGAGACACTTGTCTGGCCCGGGGGCTATTTGGGGAGGTACGGTCCCTCCTGTGGCCACAAGGCTGAGGAACTTGTTGGAGCCCCGTGGCCATACACCAAGTCCTATTCTCAGCCGGAAGCACCTTGGTGGCCCAGTGCCACACCACAGCAGCATCTCTGCAGCTTTGGTTCCTGCTTTTCCTCATTTCTCCTTGGGGCCTGGAGGTTGAAGCTTGGTCCTTGAAGCATCCTTGGCAGGTCTTTTGTTGGCCCTGATCCCTCCTCACCCCCTCACCGCACATCGCCTCTCCTTTTCCACCTGCCAAATGCTAGAGTTGGATGAGGAAAGACAAGCTCAACATGACATCCTTATGATGGAAAATGGCTCTTTGAAAAGCCAAAAATCCCCCATCAGAATTTGGGAGAAAGGGAATTTCTCTCCTCTTCCAATTAATCTCGGTTGCTGCGGGGGCAGCTTGGCAGCACTGCGGGCCAGCCCTGCAGCCGGCTTCCCAGCAAACCAGTTGGGCAAACTGTGGTGCTTTCTCTTGCCTCAAGTCCCAGCTTGCTCGTCAGGCTGGCAGGAATGAAGCTCTCCCCGCAGGGCCTGCTTAACCCTGCTCTTCCCCATCCCTCCCTCATTCCCTGCCTCCCCCTCTCGCTCCACCACCTTCTCTGGGGGTCCCCAAGTCCTCTGTATGCCCAGGCCTTGTTGAGGGCTCCCCCATGGCTTTACTCTGCTGGGGACCAACTCTCCTCCCCAGGTTGGGCTTTGCATCCCATTGCATTTACAAGGATTCCCCTAAGATGGCCCCTCCATGCAGAGCATCAGTGTGTAGCGCTGGACCAGAGACAGGACCCACATGGTGGGCGCTGTTGTTTAGGGGAAATGCATGGCCTGATGGTGGCTGGGTCTCCCTCTGGGTTGCTCCATCCACCCAGCCATGGGGCAGCACGAGCATCCTCCAGCACCAGGAGCACCTCTGTCCTCCCCAGCCCCAAATGCCTCCCAAAGCCCTTACACCGGGGCCCGCTGCTGGCGACCAAGGTCCTGCTTGTGCAGGCAGCTGGGAATGCCGCCTGACACTTTGCTGGGATAAGCAGAAGTGGTTGGGCCATGGTGTGAGCGCGGCGAATTCCTCATTCCTCTTCCCTGTGCTGTGCTGCCTGCCTGCCACCATTGCATGCAAACAGTAAACAGGCTGTTATTATCCCGGATGCTTTGAATATCTGTGGCTATTTTTTCTCTTCCCAGCATTCTAAAAAGGCAAAAAATTCCCTGCGGTTTCTGAGTCAACTTTTTTTTTCCTTGGTCTCTTTTCTTTCCTTCCCACCACCTCTGTGACCTTGAAAAGCCAGGCAGATGAGCTTGCTGGCCCTCTCTGCTTGCACCCATTCCCTGGCTGCTCTGGCCGTGCCCCATAGCCAGCAGCAGGTGAATTTGGGGTCAAGCCTGATGACAGAGCAGCTCGGCACCTTTCCTATCACATTCCCTGGCAGAGCCCGTGGCGGATGCTTGAAAAGGATGGGGATGCTCAAGGAGGATTGGGATGCTCTGGGGTGCAGCTCCTGCAGGCAGCTGGGGCAAGAGTACAGGATGCTGCCTGCGCTCTTTTCTTTGTGTCCCCAGGTGCTGGAAGACGTGTGTGGGAGATGAGGGGAGCATGACAGCAGCCTGACCATCCAGTCCCTGCAGGCAGCAGGTATTCCTCAGTTTGCTCCACAGGCCCCTTGGCAGGGATAGGGCTCTTTCCTCCTCTTTCTTTCTTCCTCATCCTCCTGCACCACAGGCCTCTGCTTTTAGGTGTGATCCCCAAAAGCCTTCCCTAGCCCAGTACTGGGGCCTTTGGGTCAGCATGCGGCAGACAGGGGCATGGCTGCAGCCAAAAGACCTTTTCCGCCCGCAGGGTTTAGTTATCTTCATCTCTCCAGGAGGTCAGAGCAAGTGCAACAGGCACGGGATGGGTCAGGGCTCCTGTGTCCCCCCAGCTCCTCCGGTGAGATTTCTGGGATGCTTCAGATGCTCCAGCAGACAAAGAGCAATGGGGAGCCTCAATGGATGCTTGCAGTGGGGAGTGGTAGAGGAGGTCAGTGCATCACTGAGGTTGGCAGAGACCCCAGGAGACCCCGAGTCACCTCCCCACCTGGAACAAAGTCACAGCAGGAGACTCAGGACCTGCTCAAGTGGAGCTGCCACTCCCTGCAGGGATGGGGGTCCCCCAGCATCCAGAGAGACCCCTTCAGAGCAGGAGCACACAAAGGGCTCTCAGGGTGCTGGCCATTATTCACATCAGCCCTGCTGGTGTTTGAGCTGTCCATGGCCCAAGGTGCCTTTTTATTTCTTCCTTTCTTGTTATTCTTTACCGAAAAATCCAACTCTAAGTGTATCATTCCTTTTGGGAATTCCTACCGGACAGGGGTTGTTTTCTGAAGCTTTTCATTTTCGAACAAGCTACTGAAAATATTCAAGCAGAAACAGGAAAGAAAAGGAAGTCAGCATCCTTCAGGGGCTGATGTGGGGTTGGTTATTTGGTTTTACTGCAGCAGGGAAGTGTTAGAGGATTGTGACAGGTCCTGGCACACTGTCCCTGTGGGATCAGCATCAGCATACGGGGCTGGATTGACACAGAATGGACTTCAGCACTCAGGGCTGAAGTGCCAAGTCTCACCACAGGGCCCTGCAAAGTGCTAAAGCCAGATATGCAAAGGGAGTCAGGGATTAATTAACTGGAAGGGAGGAAAATCGTGGTCATTAGAAGCTTATTTAGAAGAAAAAAGGCTCACATTAGGCTCACAGCACTTCCCCAGCAGGATGGTAGAAGGATGCCAAGCCACAGGGGATTGAGAAGGTTGGAGCTATTGCCTTTAGAAACATCAAGCTTCATTCATAGAATACAATCACAGAATCATAGAACGGTTTAGGTTGGAAGAGACCTTCAAAGCTCATCTAGTTCCAACCCCCTGCAATGAGCAGGAACATCATCTAGATCAGGTTACTCAGAACCACATCCAGCCTGGCCTTGAATGCCTTCAGGGATGGTGCATCCACCACCTCTGGGCAGCCTGTGCCAGTGTTTTACCACCCTCATCATTTTTCCTTACATCCAGCCTGAATCTCCCTCTTTTGGTTTAAAACCATCACCCCTCGTCCTGTCACAACAGGTCCTGCTAAAAAGTCTCTTCCACCTTTCTTATAGGCCCCTTCTAAGTGCATTTCCCAGGTCTTAAAGCAGCACTGAGCCACTGCTCAGTAACGCTGCTCAGGAAATTTCAAGTGAAACATTTTCCCATATGGAAGTGGCTTGGGGTTGGGTTTTATCCCCCCTTTCTTTAAACATTAACCCCACTAACTTCTTCCTTCCAGGAAAAAGCCTGGCCTTTTGGCCTTCCTGCATGCTGAGGGGCAAACGCTTTATAGAAATTTGTCTTCCCTTTCCACAGCTAAAACTCTTCTAAAACATCAATCATGTAAGAATTTGTGTTAACTTAGGAGATGGTGCCTACTTCTCACTGTTCTCTTGCTTAGGAAAATCACTGAAATACTTAAGGTCAAGGGAAACCATTTGCTTCAAGCCAAGGGAGTTTTAACTCCCAGTGCTTGGAATCTTACATGTTCAAGGTTTCCCTGAAGTTCTTCACTGGGGGAAAAGGAGGGGGGGGTGGGGTGTTTGGAAGAGTCACTTCCCTTCAGAGTTTCAGGGAGAAAAACACAAACAGCGAGAGGCAGAATGTGAATTTTGGCCTCGATGGAACATGACACAGGCTGGAAAATATTCCCACCCACATTTTTACAGCCTTAAAGCACAATCTTGGGGTGTTTTTTTCCCTTTTCCTCCTGCATAGGGTCCAGCATGAAGTAACACTACGCCAGCAAAGCAATCCCATTGCATTCCCCAGCAATTTGTAAGCAATGCCGTATTTGAGGAGTAAACAGGGGTCGATCCAGAGGGTAGGTCAGGGCCAGATGTGCCCAGACCCAACAGACAGCAGTGCCCTGCCACTTTTGGGAAGCAAGGGCAAGACTCCGCCACCATGAGTGGCTGTCCTGGAACTCCTGGCATGTCTTGGATCCACCAAAAGTTTAGGAGCATGTTTCCCGGGCAACCAAAACACACTGGGTTTTTCCAGTGGTCTCCTCCCCCTGCCCAAAGAAAAAAAAGTGGAATTAAAGAAAAAAAAATAAGCAAAAGAAACAGAACCAATGGAGGAAATTCTGATGAAATGAAATCAGACTGAAAACTGGCAAATGGGCCCTTCTCCCTGGCCTTCCCTGATGAACTGGACTGGACATGGGCAGGGAAAAGGTGCTTGTGGTGCAGGCGAGGTTGTCTCCACATGGGGAAGCACACCAGGGCTGCCCTCACCAGTTGTGGCTATTCCTAAGCTGGTGCCCCCTGAAGTGGCTCCATCCCGGAATACAGCCACAGTGGAGACATTGCCCTGCGGCCACTATTTCGGGTTGTGCCCCTGCAGAGCTAAATGTGTGTCTCCAGCATCTTGGGGCCCAAATGCCTTTTGCTTCTGCCCCAAAGCCCCTGTATTCATGGAATCACAGACTGGTTTGAGTTGGAAGGGACCCTAAAGCTCATCTTTTAGGCACTGGAAGCTGTTTTAAGGTCTCCTCGGAGCCTTCTTTTCTCCAGAGCAGAGCTGCTCCAGCCCTCGCAGCATCTCGTTGGCCTCCTCTGGACTCACCCTAACAGCTCCACATCCCTCTTGTGTTGCTGCCCCAGAGCTGGGTGCAGACTGCAGGGGAGTCTCACCAGAGAAGAAGGCTCAGTTCTGCCCAGCACCCAGCTTCCCCATGCAGGGCTCACCAGCAGGTCAGGAAGAGCATATTCCAAGTCCCAGGCATTTCTTTGTTTTCTGTGCTCTGCTTTCTTGTTTATCACCGCTTCCAGGGCGTATTCCCTGCTGTCCTCCTCTTCTATGCCAGGCATTTGCTGGCAGCACTGCTGGGTGAGCTCCGAGCTGGCAGTGAGTCCTTGCTCTGCTGCAGAGCTGCAGCCAGGAGGGTGCAAGGGAAGCCAGGCAGTGAACACAGGAGGGCCCACTTTGGCTTTGCAAGGTTCAATGGGACTGTAAGAGAGAGGACAACCCATGCAAGAGAGGGACAAGTGTGTCACAGATGCAGCTGAGCTCAGCTGGTGGCTTTGTGGGCACTTGTGCTGCAGAACAGGAGTGGGGAGAACGAAAATTGGCCCGGGGGTTGCTGCACCATGGGCAGCAGGAGGACTTGCTCAGGGGGCTGAGATTGCAGAAAGCATCACTGTGGTAAAGCAAGTAAGACAGCACATCACATCCCTTGGCTTCTGCTTGCTTCAAGGCAGAAGAACTAACCCCAACACTTCCATGCTTTTCATGCTTTACCAAATACCATCTCCATGGGCATGGAGATGGTCCAAACACCATCTCCATTCCATGGTCCACCTCCATTCCCACCACTCTTTGGAGGCTGGTGTCCTGGCAGGATGAGCACTGAAAATTGCTCTGAATCTGGAGCATCTCCAGCTCCACAACCTGTCCTGGCTCCAGTGCTGGGGATCCTTGGTGCTAGAATTAGGGATCCTTGACTGCAGCATAAATACTTAAGAACGGAGTCATGAATGTGGAGGCTCATGTTGTGTTGTGGATCCTTCTTGCTGCCTCCCCACGCAGCCTTGCCTTGCACAACCAGAGCACAGCTGCGCATCTCCCTGACTGTCAAATCTCACTCATGGGCCAGAGAACAAAGTCTTGGGATGACAAAGCAGCAGCGTGACAGAGTGAGCTCTAGCACCATAAAACAAGTCTGAGGCTTAACCCTTGAGAGCCAGCATGGGCAGAGCATTCCCAAGCATCTCCATTTGGGCCGGAATGTTCCTCTTGTTGGTCCAAAGCAACCTCAGTCCCTTTTTTAATGGAAGAATGGAGCAGATGGCCTCTGTGTTGTATCTACTTTCAGGGCTTTTCTTTCCCTTGAAGATGTCATTTTGGGACAATGGGTCTCTGCAGCTCAGCCCTGCTCTCCTCTTGTCCCCAGCCAAGGACATGGATCAGCTTCTTCTGTGTTTTGATGGCAGGTTCTGACAGCCAAAAGACATTGGTGAACATGTTAAGGGCTCAGGAACAGTCTTCCCTTCTGCAGACAAGAATGTGCTGGGTATCCCTGGATGCTCCCTGAGCTTTGCTTTAAGAGTGTGACTAGAAAGTTGGCTGGCTCCAACGTGCCGAGGCAAGCGCTGCCTCTTCCTTCAGGTTCTGCAACAAACCACTGGCACTTTGCTTTTCTGCAACACCTGGAGGCCTTCCAGAAGCTGGGGCAGGTAGGGGAGGGATGGGAACCTGTGCCGCTGAGACTCCTGGGAATGCTGCCAGGTCAGTCTGCAGGCCCACATGGGGTGTTTGCTGCTGAGCTCCATCCCCAGCACAGCTCCATCCCCGCACTCACCCACTCTCCAGGAGCAGGACAAAGGTGGATTTAGTGATATCTTGCTTTATTTCATCCTGTTGTTGAACCACAGTTTCTTATTGGCTGGAGAGATCCTTCCTATTGTCTTCTGCTGTTGTTAAACAATGAGAATTCTGCAAATTCTTTCATAACTCCCCAACTTTCTCAGCTTCCCTGAAATCCTGGGGCTTCACTGCCCTTGAAAACCAGTGGAATGAGCAGCATTTCCCTGGTGTCGTAATGCTGGCATAACAGGGTGGTGAATCAGTGGGGATCTTTCTGCCTGAACGAAGTCGTATCATTGTTATTGCTGAAGCTTTCCTATTTTAAGCCATAAAGCCCCACACAATCCAGTCTAAGTAAATGGCAAGTAGCTCCGTCATATCCAGTTTCAAACCTATGAACTGTTGAGAACTGTATTCATACAAAACTATTCTGGTTCATGAGACCCTGCTCCAAACAAGCTGGATGCCATGCGGTAATCCAAGTGGTGTGTAACATGATGAAGTGTAGAAATAGCCCTAGTTGTCTTTTGCCTGGGTGTGTCGGAGGGGCAGCGGGAATTAGAACACCCATGTTTGCCTTGGAAAGATGAGCTGAAAGTTAGTAATGGGTTTAGGGCTTGAATCTACATTCAATTCTGGTGTCTGCCACAATACAGACACTAAAGCAGGTTGGCTTTGCTTAAAAACCTCATGAGACCTTCAGCCTGCATTGCCTCCTTGGGGTCTTTAAGTAAGACCCATCGAGTCAGGGTGCTCAGTTCCTAAAAGGTGGTCTCCACTCTGCTGCTGTTGTCCCACTGAGGACAGGTTTGTCTTCTCCAGGTTTAAAGCTGCCTGCTGCATTGAAACCAGCTCACCCTGCAGCATGCAGTGCACTTCCTGCTCTCCCAGCTTTTCCAAGAAAAGGCTGTCATATTTTCAGATTGAGGGACAGAGGCCATGAAGCCACCAAAACAAGGACAAGTTATTCCCCAGATGCCCCAGCATAATATGTCCTGCATGGGGACATCCTTGGAGTGCCTGGAGGTGATGGGGGGAGGCCTCAGGTCTCAGAAGCATTGCTTGGATGCTAGTACCCCCCTCGCCTGGGGTGCAGGGTGAACGAACTCCAGCGCTGGAGTTTGGAGTGGACACTATGTCCACATTCTTCAGCCCCGGGCTGGGAATGTCAGCTCCTGTCCCGACGCCAGGGGCTTGCATGCCTCCTCGACACTGCTCCCAAAAAATGCCATCCCAGAAGGGTGTCAGGGAAAGGGGTGCCAGTTGGTCCAAGGTGACAGAAGGAGACATGCTAAGCCCATGGAAAAGCCTTTCCCGTGCCGGTGTGGCAAAGCAGGGCAGGGGTTAGCATGTGTGTGCTCACAGCACTGCTCCAGGCGAGAGGGAATGGTTGGAATTCACCCCCTGTGCTCCCCGCCAGACCCCAAGGACACCCGTCAGATCCAGGGAATTCGCTCCTCCAGCCCGTTGCCATGGCTGCGCATTTCAGAGATTCAAGCAGGGGAAAAAAAGAAGAAAGAAGAAAACCAAAACATTTTATTGGGAGGGAAGAAAAATAGCAGGGGGAAAAAATGCAGCAGAGTAACGAGGAGAACCAGGGTGTCCAAGGAATGTATTAGATCACCCTTAGAAACTGGTGTCTGAGGAGTTCTCTGCAGCTCAGGCTATTCTAATATTTATTATATGTTGTTTAAACCTAGCACCAGTCCAGGCTCAACAGTACTGTGTGCTGCTCAGGAACATCATTAAAAGCAAGTCCTGGGCTCCAGGACTGCTTGAGAGGTGCTGGAAGAAACCCATCCATGTTGGCTGGAGAAGGCAGTCCAATCCAGATGAGCTGCTGGCAGGACGGCTGCAGGGGTGGATCTATCAAGCAGGACCTGGAGCAGAGCTGGCAAGCAGAGTAGCGTGGGATATAAACTATGAGCAAGATAAAATCCTTGGAGAGGCTAAGAAAGAACAGGCTGGTGGCTGGCTCCAGCGTGAGAATGCAGCTGAGCTAGGGCAGGACTTGCTTATACACCTTTTCCATCATCGATCAAGGGAAGGCAGGCAGGTATCCCTAGTTCCCCGATCCTGAAGGGAATAGTTTTTAGTGCAACTGGTCTTTAAAATCACTCCATGGGCAGTTTTTTATGAGCAGGTTTCAGCATGTGCTTCGTGTTGATGACGCTTCAGCAAAGCATCCCTTCCTTGTGCAGAGGCAATACAGGGCATCAGAAGCCTGGAGTTCCTACTCTGGCCAGGATGATGCAAGTCTGGCTCATCTGCCCCTGTGGTACCAATTTGGGTTTTCATGGGAGTGACAGGCATGCCAAAACCCAGCTGCTTTTAAAATCCTGGAATATTACGGCCTCCTTGGCTCTCATATCTCATGGGAGGAATCTGGATCTGCAGCAATGTTTATTTTTCACCTCTGCAGTTCTTCACCTCTGCTATGACACAGGCTGAGAGAGCTGGGCTTGTTCAGCCTGGAGAAGAGAAGGCTGTGGAGTGACCTTAGAGCAGCTCCCAATGCCTAAAGGGGCTACAAGAAACCTGGAGAGGTACTTCGGACACAGCCTGTAGTGGCAGGGCAAGGAGGAATGGCTTTAAGCTGACAGAGGACAGAGTTAGATTAGATACTAGGAAGAAGCTCTTCACTATGAGGGTGCTGAGGCACTGGCACAGGATGCCCAGAGAAGCTGTGGCTGCCCCATCCCTGGCAGTGTTCAAGGCCAGGTTGGATGGGGCTTGGAGCAACCTGGTCTGGTGGAAGGTGTCCCTGCCTGTGGCAGGGGGCTGAAGCTTTAAGGTCCTTTCCAACTCAAACCAGTCTGGGATTCTATGATTCTATTGTGGGATTCCCCATCCTTGGTGTTAATCACAAGACATGGAACGGGGTGCCACAGATCTGTGCTCCGTGCCAGGAGCAGTAGGGCTGTCTGACCCCACACTACAGCCCCTCTGGGGCCATGTGCCCGCAGGAGCATTTTCCCCAGGGGTGAAACGAGAGAAAGGACATCTTTGCCAGGCTGAGGGGCGAATTGCTGAATAGGGCCCCTAACACCCAGCCGTGTGGTTGCAAGAGGCGCTTCCGCTCAAGGGAGGATTCCCGGGCACCGCGCTGGCGGAGCAGCGCTGCCTCGGGTCTGCGCGGGCGGAGGCGCGGCCAGACCGGGCGGGCAGCGACACCCACCGTCCGCTCCGTGCACCGCACCGCGCGCGGCATCGGGCCCGGCGCCGAGTACGGCGCAGGATGATGGAATAGTTTGGATTGAAGGGAGCTTATAGCTCATGGGCAGCCAGGGATGGGGCAGCCACAGCTTCTCTGGGCACCCTGTGCCAGGGCCTCAGCATCCTCACAGGGAAGAACTTCTGCCTAAGATCTCATCTCAATCTCCCCTCTGTCAGGTTAAAGCCATTCCCTCTTGTTGTGTCCTGACAGGCCCTTGTCAAAAGCTCCCCTCCAGATTTCTTGCAGCCCCTTTATGCACTGGGAGCTGCTCTCAGGTCTCCCTGGAGCCTTCTCTTCCCCAGGATGAACAAGCCTCAGAGCTGGACTCAGGATTGCAGGATGGGTCTCACCAGAGCGCAGTAAAGGGGGAGAATCCCCTCCCTCGACCGGCTGCTCATGCTCTGGGGATGCAGCTCAGGGCATGGCTGGTTTCTGGGCTGCAAGTACACACTGCTGTGTCATGGGGAGTTTCTTGTCAATGAACACCCCCAAGTCCTTCTCCTCAGGGCTTCTATCAATTCAGCCTCTGCCTAGCCTGTGTTTGTGCTTTGGATTGCCCTGACCAAGGTGCAGGACCTTGCATTTGGCCTTGTTGAACTTTGTTCAGCCTGCACAGGTCCCTTTGCATGGCATCCTCTCTCTCCAGCATGTTGATCACACCACACAGCTTGGTGTCATCAGCAAACTTGCTGAGGGTGCACCCAAACCCACTGTTCATGTCACCAACAAAGATGTTGAACAGTGCTGGAAAGCTCATTTCCACCTGACCTAACCCTCACCCTGACCCATACGGAGATGCCTTCAGTAGGAAATAGGAGATAGAATCAGTTCCTGTGATCCATCACTGGATGCTGTGTCCAGTCCTGACAGAAACTGGAACAAAAGGAAAATGCTGAAATAAAACCTGTGGAATCTGTTCAAGGTCAGGCTTCCACTTTACAGAGAAAGGCCAAGGAAATGTAGCTTATTTTGCTTATGCAAGAGAAATGGTTGACCACACTGATCATAAAGCAAGAAAGTTCCCAGTAGCTGGTGACTTTTAAAGACAATGAAAGCTGGTGCCAGGGGAAACCGACATAAAATGCATCAGCATGAGGGGCTGCTCTGCTCTGTCCAGGCTTGGGAGAGCCCACAGCTGCCCATCCCTGCTCCCCATGGGACACAGCCCCTTTGGGGGCCCTGGTCCTTCTCCCTTTCTCCGTAAATTTCTGCCCAGCTATCAAGGGTAGATGCTGAACCAGGAGTGGAAATAACCTCTGAGCCATGCAGCTGGGGACAACTCACAGCTGGACTAAAATCCAGGCTGTGGGGAGAATGGAGGCATCCAGCAGAGAAACTCTCCCCATTTCTGCTTCCATTAGGACAGTGACTTGCTGCTGAAGCACCTCATGTAGAAAATGCCTGGCTTGGGGTTTTTGTCACAACAGTGAGAAATCAGCAGAGGAACCAGCTGGTGAAAATGTGTCATCCAGGATGGGGCGAGACCTGGCCCAAGCAAATACCTGCTTACAGGATCACACCTCACTGACTCTGGGGCTTTAAAGGGTTTTTCAGCACTGAAATCTATGTGGGAATACTGGCACGAGCTGCTGGAGAATGAATGGTCTGGCAGGGACTATGGAAACACGCAGGAACAGCTGGATGGGAAAGACTCAGGTTGTCTTTCCACAGCCTTTTTCCTGACCCTCACCTCACTTTCAAGATGAGGTTTTATGGAAACACAGCAGCCCTGAGAGAACAGAATGCAGTCAGAAGTACATGTTTTAATGAGGCAAAGCATCCTGCTAAGTCTTTTGGCTTACTGGTGCTGAGTATGTTCCAAGTCCAAAGACTAGGATTCAGGAAGAGTCTATAAAAGTAGTTGGTTTATGGGCTCTGCAATGTAAGCATGATCAAAATCAATCTGTTTTTATCTATATGAGATTATATCAGCTATGGGAATCTACTTTTCAGAAGTAAAATATATTTGCCTTCAGTAAAAGGTGTCTACCTGAGCTTAGGGTGTAACATTATTCCCAGTGTTGGGAAGAGAAGCAGGTACCTCCATTTGGCCACAATAATGACTCAGACTGCATGTGCGGCTGAGGAAATCAATACCAGCACTCTTCTTCCTCCCCATGGGCAGGTTCTGGTAGGCTTAATCACTATCTTCTCTGGTCTAAAGGCCACCACAAGTCATGGGGAGATTCCTGTTGCCCACAGTGAGTTCATTAGTATCACCTAGCATTCACCATAGTCTAGTATATTTGGTTACACCAAGAACTTAACTGCCAAATGCGCAAGGTCTAACCATAGGTGTCCAGCCTGAGGTTTGGAACTGGAGCCCTGGTGTCTTTCTGATGTGTGTGAAGAGCCAAAAATCTCCCAAGTATCCCTGCTGCTGAGTAGGAGTCATCCAGGAACTGCTTATTTGGAGCATGCAAGGAGGGCATGGGCATCTGAACTGGGGTCACAAGCAAGAGGTTTCATCTATGTAGGATCCAGAGACCAAAATGCTTGTTCATCCCCTGCATGCAAGGAGCGAGCAGGGTTTGCTTTTCCTCAAACACTTTGTTGGTGACATTGCATGAATTGTAACGCCACCAGGCCAGAGAATGAGAGATGAGTTAGATCTCTGCAGCCTGAAGAAATTCAGCCTTGCTGCTCCCCAGAACCATCTAAACCATGAGAGGAGTGTGGGAATCATGCTCCCTCTTGCTTCCTGCTGTGATGGATCCAAGGGTTCTGCAACCTCTTCCCTAGAGGGAATAGGATTCAGTGAACTGGGCGAGCCGGTGATTCCTGCTTTCTGGCTCTCATGTGTGGTAACTTTTATCCCAGTGAAAATGGAGATTTTAATACTTTCTCACAAAGGAGAAACAAAAATTTTCCACTTCCTGGGCAAATGCTCCAATTGTACTTTTGTGAAAGAAGGATGGGGTACAGTGACTCCTACAAGTAGTGATCTCCATTCCTATGCTGTGTGTGGGCTCTGAAAGACCCCATTAAACCATAAAACAACCCAAAATTCCAGAGCACAAGGGAAAACTTACATAAGTGATCTGTAAAACATGACCACACTAGTTTATAACTGCTGTTTAGTTGTCTTCCCAAGGGAAAAGCGAAAGGCACAGAGAGGATTGAGCTCTGAGAAAGAGTGCTTCATTTGGATTCATGTGCTGAGCTACAGTGCAAGGCCTGGAGGGATACCCCACGGTCTGCTTGCCTTCTCTGCTCCCTCCAGCAGACATCTTCCTAATTTTCTCTCAATTTTGTCATCAAAATGTTTTTATGAGTGATTTTCTGTCCTATCCTGATACTATCTCTCACCTGAACATTAAGCTCTCATTGTCTGAGTGCAAAACAAAATGTAATAGCATTATAAGCCTTGTAATGGCAATCTATGCCTTAAAACGGCCCCAAATCCTGGCATCTATTGGCAAGGAAAATGCTCCAGATGATACACACCTCAGCCAGCATCCCACAGGTCTCCTGGGGAGGAAAGAGGTGAGAAAACCAGCCCCAAAATGCAAGCTATTTATTTCATATTTAGCAGTATCATGGCATCCAACACTCCCCTTATAAGGCAAACAAAGGAATGGCATGTGCCTTAGCAACCACACGCTGAAATCGTATTCTGGTGCACTACTTTCCTTCAGCCTCTGCTTGCTTAATGCCATATAGGTCTCAGCTTAATATTCCCAGGATGTTTTTTCCATTAAATGTTACATTTCCAGGAACTTGCATGAAGCGTTTCCCTCTGCTGCTCTGTGCTGTGAGCAACTTTTCCTCTCTTTATATATTCCAGCCCAAGCGGTCCAACTGTTGCAGCAATGGATCAGCCAGCCCTTCCTTCTCACGGGTGGCTTTATGGACCTATGTCCATAACATTTTCTGTCCATAATACAGACAACTTGAAATTAATATAAGAAAAAAGGAAAAGTGTTTTGAAAAGGGAAGCAGGCTGGAAGTCTGAGGCTTTTTATCTTTGCCTCTGTGTTGTCTCTGTTATTCCAGAAACAGGGGACAAAAGGCTTCCCAGCTAGTGCCTCATGTTTATGATTGATTTGATGGGATAAAAACAGTTTGGAGGGGGGTATGTGTGTCTGTATGTTTTCAACTTTGAAACTCCCAACTCTTTCCTACCCTGGAAGGCTTCATGGGTCTGTCTGTATCTATACAGACTATTTATGTATCTATAATATGTATGTATAATTTATGTATGTATAACGCGCATCTGTTTATACAGTTTGATGTATAGTCCATTCCCTCATTTTTGGTTGTTCTCCTTTGGCTGTGGGAAAAGGGATAGCAAATTTGGAGATGTGGAAGAACAAAATCAGTAAGTTTGCAGTCTGTTCCACCCAAATAAGAGAGGAGAACTGGAAACCCTGGGACACTTTGCTCTACGAAAGATAGGAAGTGGGACACCCCTCAACAAATGTCAGCAGGTGAAGCAGAGCAAATGAGTGGGTTTTATCGCTACTCAGAAGTGTACACATGTGTCCTTGCCCATGGAAAGGGGTTCTTTCTAGCATGACAGAGCCCTTCAGAAGTTGCCTGAGAAGATAAATACTGAACAGCTTAGAAAGCCCAATGCTTACACAGCCCTAGCTGTGACATCTTCTCCTAGCTTTCCTAAATCTGCTCCACAGCATTTCTGTGGAGAAGCCTACCTGGCAGAGGTCTTTGTGCAAGCAATGAGGTGAAGGCTCCTGTGCCACACAGCCAATGTGCAGCTTTGCTGGAAGCCATCCAAGTGCTGAAGTCACCTGGTACTCATAAAGAAGAGAAACTCTTTGATGGCAAAACTATTGGAAGACTGACTGAAATGAAAGAGGCAGAATGACTTCATTCCTGCGTCTACATGAAGGGGCCAGTCCTCTTCTACAGGGCATGTTACACAGTCATTTACAGTAGTAAAGAGGAGGTGGGAAAAGCCATCCGTTATCACAGCAGCAGCAGCATGCGGAAGCAAGTCTGGACATGAAGCAGCCATAACCAAAATCCTCTCTCCCATCTTCCAGCGCACAAGTGAATGTCCCTATATTGTATGTCTTCCATGAGGTCCTAATGTTTCAAATTCTCATTAGTGCCATGAATTGTCAGCCTTTGCGCTTCCAGATTTGTTTTACATCCAGAAATTAATACCAGCTCTTCCATGCCCCTCAGGACACGGTAGTGGTAAGTGCTGATACAATTATGCTCAGAGCACAAGCAATGATGCATCCCACTGCCTAGCCAAGCACAACTTTTCCATATGAGTGCTGTGAATTCACAGCTAGTGCTAGCAGTTTTCCATGGAGAGACTTTGTGTATCCTCTTGTAATATAATCTTACCCAGAATGGTTTTGAAAGACTGTGAACTCAATCCTGCTAAAAATAGTCTGTGCAGCCAAAAAAAATCAACAGAAGATCTTTAGCATTTGAGCTGGCCTCTGAGTTGCGTTTTTCACCTTTTCCAAAGGATACGTTCCATGACATCCATGAAGCCTTCATTTGACTTCTAATACTCCTGATTATTCTTAGTGTAGCAGACTGCATTTTAATTATAACTTCAGGGCTCAGCAAGCAATCAGCTTCACAGACATAACAGAACAGACACACCAGCAATGCCTTTTGCCCTAAAAGCGTCTGTGTGCAAGCTGGCAGATGCAGCCTAAGAATGTGTTTATTTGCATTTGGTTTATGTGGTTTTGGTGACCTTTTGTTAAAATCAGCCAGTGACTTCCAGGAGGCAAGTTACACACACATGCAGTCAAATAACCCTAGCATGGGTCTTTCTGCTGAGTGTTACATTTCTGCTGAATATCATATCCCTGTGTCCAAGGCAGAGATAACAGAGCTTAAGGTTAAAGTAATGTTATCGGGGACAGGATGGCTGTACGGATATTCTCCCCTTGATCCTACTGAAAATGGCAGCCCAGAAATGGATTGCAGGAAAACTGGGGCACAGTGACCTTGTGGGGCTTCCTATGGGTGCTGTCTCCATTACAGGCTGTTTTATAGCAGAGAAGTGCCTGCATTTTCCTGTTTGTCCTGCCAAGTCTTTGACGAGCCCATGGAAATAAAATAAAAGAGCTGCTTGTCTCCTGCCAGGTGCCTACACCACGCTCTTCAGCCTTGCTGTGCTCATCCTACCTCCAGAGAGCAGCACCAATGCCTTGCTGTTACCCCTTTGCACTACAGAAGACTGTGAGTGAAGCAGGGATCTCTCGAAGTGACAAATCCATGCCTATACTCAGGTAGCTTTGGCAGCATCTCAGCATGTAAGCTGTCTGCTGCCTTCACTAGAGAAGCCTGACAAAAGTTTGCTTGATCTCTAAGCAAGCCTTTCAGGAAGCACATTAATGAAACCAAAGCAAGAGTGGCTAAGCCTGAGGAAACACCCTAAGTGCAAGAGGTAACACTGCACCAGTTACCTTTGAGTGATACACTACTAGGATGTTAACAACCTTCTGTTCTCACAACTTGAAGCATGGCTTGTTATTGCTACCGTAAACAGGCTTTAGTTTAAGAGACTAAACAGGCTAAAACAGTTGCTGAAACAGGCTGAATTTCTACATTCTGATCCTCTACATTTCTCAAGCAGAGCTTGGTGCAAATTCACGCTCATTTAGCACACTAGTTTTGCGAATGCTTTTGCGATGATTTTTGTCAGGCTGTTCAGGATTCCTAAGCCGAAGATGAGCCTCAGTTTTGGTTTTGGTCATGTCAGACACCGCAAGTTGCCTGTCTGTCCATGAATCCCTAATTGAGATGCATTGGAAAATATCCAGAGTCTGAAATTTAGAGTATGTCTGAATGGCAAATAAACACACATGCCCAGGGTTTAGAGGCTGACAAATGGGCTGCGGAGAACTTGTAGTCTGGAGGGCTCAATCCCAGTAGCGAGTGCTGTTTGGGCTGGTCCACATCCACCCAGCTAAAGACATGCATGCAATTTGCAACTCCATTTTCAGTTTGCCATTTTATCTTTTTATGCCTCAGGCTGCTAAGTAAGTGATGTTTGCTGTGGGAAGGTGTGCGAGCGATTTCCCTTTCACCACAGTGATTAGAAGAGCAGAACTTACTATATTCTTTCCACTCTTATGGTTATGAAAGACCAGCTGACTAAAAGCCCTCCGTAGCCAATTAGCCTGCATTATTCTCCTGTCACGATGTCCCATGTAGGTACAAAATTCCTCCTGGCAGGCCAGAAGGGAGTGTAGAATTCAAAGCTATTAATTGATTTAATGATCATAAAAGAATATTGTGACACGTCTGCTGAAAATCTCAATCAAGCAGGCAGCTACCACCGATGAATTTCCTAAGGCTGTTACTGTTCTTTGGGGAGTCCAGAGGAGCTGGAAAGCAGCCAGGCCTGAAAGCAGGTAGGAAGGTGATGATGGAGACGGCTCTTCCATCATCAGCTCGGCGGGGAAGAGGGAACAGGCACGTTTAGGTCAGACGCCAGTTCCCAAAAAAAAAAATCCACTTGCAGAGCCGATGGTGGCAAGAGATTTTGTATTTCAGGGGAAAAGTGGACATCTTGAAATTGCATTTTGTGCCAAACTGCAGCAGAAATACTTACTTTTGAAATTCTGTGCGGAAGAGGATTTTGGGAAGAGGTCGGGAATGTTTGTATAGGAGATTCAAAGTCTCATATGGGAATTTAGCATTGTTTTTGTCATTTAACTTACTGCATTCTTTCAAAGTACATCAGCTGTCATGCAGCACTGCTGCTGGCATTTCATACTATAACAAAACAGCAGACATGTTTACAGGTTAGATTTTACTTTAGGATCATTATAGGCAGCAATGGCTTGGCTGGGACTGAAATAAGCATCCTTTCGAGATCAAAAGCCCCTTTTGTTATAGTGAAATGAAATGCTGCTGCTATTTCTTAGCTCTGAAAGGAGTGTTAAATGCAAGATAGGAGAGCAGATTAACACATTAAATATTACACCAGTACATGAAGTTTTTAAAAAATTACCAAAAAAGGAAATAGTCTTAAACCAAAATGCTGGTATTCCAGAAGTATTTCTAGTTGGGTAACTTTCTGAGCAGTGTCAGTTACTCAGGATAACTTTTGCTTGGGTGTTTTTGCCAAGTGGAACAGCCCACACATGCTGGGTCTGCCTCTGGCCAGCAGATGACAAGGACAGTTTTAGTTTTTAAGCTAAAAGAGGGGAGATTCAGGCTGGATGCGAGGGTGATGAAACACTGGCACGGGTTGCCCAGAGAGGTGGTGGATGCGCCATCCCTGGAGACACTGGAATATCCCTAGTGAGACACTGGCTCAGAAAGCTGTGAATGCTGCTTCCCTGGCAATGCTCAAGCCCAGGCTGGACAGGGCTTGGAACAACCTGGTCTAGTGGAAGGCGTCCCTGCCTGTGGCAGTGGGCCTTTAAATAGACGAGCTTTAAGGTTCTTTCCGACCCAAGCCATTCTATGATGCTGTGATTCCAGGTCAGGCTGGATGTGATTCTGGGCAGGCTGATCTAGTTGAAGATGTCCCTGCTCACTGCAGGGGGTTGGACTAGATGAGCTTTGAAGGTCCTTTCCAAACCAAACTCTCTATAATTCTACGACAGGCTGCCGTAGGTAACCAGGGCAGGCCGTGGGCCTGGAACGGGGCGGGACGGAGGAGATGACAGCAGAGAGCGGCGCTGAGGTCACCCCCCTCGTCTTCCCTTAGGACAGGCACAGGGATCCCCCTGGGCGATACGCATTAAGACTGCGGGGCACCGGCAGGAGCCAGGGGCTAGACAGGGCCTCGGCCTTCCTCCCCATCACCCGGCGAGAGGCAGGACCGGGAACCCGCACCCCTTATCCCAGTGCTACCGAAACGGGGGCGAGGGGACAGGAAGCACCGCAGCGAGACGAGAAGAGAGGCAGGGAAGCGGGTCCGCGCCTGCGCGGGGGAAGGGGGGGTGGGGCGGGGAGTGCGGCGCGTGCGCAGTAAGCAGCTTTCGGCGGTGTCGGTCGCGCGCGGCCATGAGGGGCGGGGCGGGGAGCGGTGGCCGCGGCGGCGTGTGAGGGGGTTCGGCGGGGCGGGCCGGGCCGGGGGGGCCCTCCCTGCCTTACACCCCCCGGCCCTGCCGGCCTGCTCCGCGGAGCCATGGTGCCGGGAGGCCGTGAGCCGGGGTGGTGGCAGCGTGCCCGGCCCCTTTCGGTGCCGGGGGAGGGGGGCGCGGGGCGGCTGCGGCGGTGGCTGCCGTGGCCGTCGTGGTCGTCGTGGTGCCGGGTGCGGGGCCCGCGCCGCCATCTCCTCCGACTTCTGCCACTGCTGCTGCTCCTGCCCGCCGGCGCCGAGGGCCAGGCTGGCCCCAGCTCCGGCCCGCACAGCGCAGGGCCCCCGGACTGGCCCCCTGTCGGCCCCGGGCCCAGCCTCAGTCTCTACCTGAGTGAGGAGGAGGTGCGCCGGCTGATCGGTGAGTGTGGGCCGGGGCCTCGCCGGGCCCGGCGGAGGGGTGAACGGGAGGCAGACCGGGGCCTGTGGGGCTGGGGGTGTTTTGACTGTGTGACTGAGATGCTGTTGGGGGCCTGAGCCCTCTAAAGGGCGTGAATGAGGGGGTTTCTTTGGGTTTGGAGTGGCAGTTTGGGGGTTCTGGAAGAGGGTGGGGGTCTGTTGGACTGGAGTGGAGATGGTGGGAGTCAGCGGGAGTAGAGGACTGGGCTGTGGGGGTCCAGGAAGCGATGGGCATGTCTGCGGGACTGCTGTGAGGGCGGCAGGTTTGGGGGTGCAGGGGAGGATGGCTGAGAGTAGGGATGACGGAGCTGGGTCTCAGGAGAGGATGGGAGGGTGATGGGACTGGGGTGGGGTTGTGTGAATCTGGGGATCCGTGTGCAGTTCTATAGGACTGTGGGATCAGGGGCCGTGAGGAGAATGGGGTGATCTGAGTAACTCGGGGACAGGGTCTCTGTGCTGCCTCGTGTCTGTGTGGCTGGAGGAAGAAAAGAGTACTGGGCTTTAATCTAATGGTGAGGGGTTCCTTGGGTTCAAGGGACTGGGGCTGGTGCCCCATGGGAGCAGGGTAAGCCCTGGACGAGGAGGTGATTTCAGGCCCGTGATGTAATTAGTGAGGCAAGTGACGTTCAGAGGGCAGAGAGGAGACCTGGCAATAGTTGCGTGTGTGTGAAAGGAATCTTAATTTCTAGGCAGGCTGACAGTTGCTGTGTGAGTACTTGGAAACAGTTCTTGAAGGCCCCCATCTGGCCTGCTGTGGAGGGCTTTTGCAGTAGTTTTGTGCTTGGAGAGTCTGTGATTTAAACAAAGATTTGTTTTCTTTAGGCTTTGGCTTGCTTAAGCTCTTGTTTAGAGTTGGTGGCTGGGGTCTCAAAACAAATATGTTCATATCCCCAGTGACTTGTGTTTCAGCAAGTGTCCTATATCTCTGTAAGTTGAAAAAGGAGCAGTGGAAGAATTTATTTATGTAAAATGAACAAAATAAAACCATGTCCGGTTAATTTGAACTCTCTAAGCATGGAGCTGACTAAAGTCAGGAGAACCAGGGACTGCATCATAGTGTAAATATTTCTGCCTTATGGCTTGCTCTGGTGATTAGCTCTCTGTTGCCGTCACTTTTACATTGCATGTGCTTGCTGGCAGATGCTCTGTTGCAGATAGAGGATAAAAATGTCAGAATTGCTGTTTAGCTGAGTTTCTAAACAAGTAGTTAATCTTGGAAATACTCGATGGTGAGGTTTGAGCTCTCCCAAGTCTAGTGCTATAACTCTTACCATCTGGATTTGCCCAGGCTTCCATGGACAACTAGCACAAGTATTCATGTTTAAGCAGCAACTAGGGAGGGAAAATCTGCTGTTACTATTTTTTAAGCTAAATTGCATCCTGAAAGCTCCGTTACAGGTGTCTATTGCTGATGGGGCTAAAGCCACTTGTTACTCAAGCTGTCTATAGCTAATTTATATCAATCACATCAAGAAACTGACGCGTAATGATCTATTCTACTTCTGCAACCACAAGGCTTTGGTAAACTGGAGTCTAATGGGGAGATAAGCTGGCACTTTTTTCAGGTAGTGGCATTCAGATTGCTAGAAATCTGTTGCAATCTAAACTATCAGGACCTACCTTGTGTTGTTAGCATGAGCAGATTTAATTTTAGAGGTATCCTTTACACCAACTAGCTGTAGGTAAGGTGAGGTTTGAGGCGTCTAGACGCACAGGCAGTCAAATCTCTGGTGACTTTATGCATTCCTCTGGCAGAAGGAGGTTCAAAAGGATGGACAGGTTTGTTCCAGTTCTTCACACTTCTGAAAACAAGCCAAGCTATTTCAGAACATTCAGTTTTGTAGCATGTGAACTGTGTTTACATACAATCAAGTTTATGGTTTGAGTGCTCATATGGGTATACATGAACTTTCAAAGAGCAGGGAGATGTTTCCAGCTTCTGTAACTTTGAGAAAAGCCATGGTTTAGTGGATGCTAGAACAGGCCTTCATAGCTCATAAGAAAATGGTGTTGCTTGTGAAGTGAACTTTTAGGTTCAGGGGAGATGCTAATATAAGCACAGAATTTAGCTTCATCACCTTTTGTTTCTAAACAAACTCTTGTCTTTGCTACTGTCTTGCTGTGGTTGAACAGAAAATTCTGAAGACTTTCTGAAGTGCTCATAACCCCAGATGTTCTGTGGAGATACTACAGCGTGCGGTGTGTTTTCATGCATAATATCATCTGTGATCTTTAGATCACAAATTTGATTTGGAACAAATGTAAGCTTACAACTGTGTGTCTTTTGAATCAGCCATAGAGAATGATACAGTGCATCCTCCATGCAAAGCTGGAGCATCTGTAGGATCTGGTGTAAAGTCTGTGGGGCCATACTCATACATGGTCTTGCCACCAGTGAGGCTGAACCAGCTCAGTGGAGCATTGCCATGCTTCTGCTCTCCTCAAAACCAGAGTTCGGTGTCCTATGGAACCATGATCTATGTTTTTAATAAGGTTGTGGCTCTTGTAAATGAAATATTGACTTGCTTAAGATTATTTGTGGGTGCTGTTCTTTCTGTGGTGTGGAGACAGGACAGATACTATGATTTATAGTGCAAACTGCCCACTACTTTCATGCATGCTGTGCCAGATTTCCACCGTTAGGCTATGTGATTCTGACCATGTGTGTGTGCCTTAGGAGGAATTGTTTTGAAATCTTCAGAACTTCACAGAGAAGAAAACTAGAGAAAACTGGCTTGTCTTGTTGTGTGAGACTGATTTTTATTTTGAAAAGCTGCAGAGTTCCCATGCTATGAAAGCAGGACTTGCTATATGGCAGGCAGATGGTGTCTCTGTCAGAAATATCTCTTCCCGTTCCTGTGGAAAACATTTGCAGCCATCCAAACTAAGCCTTCTGGAGTTAAAAAAAAAGAAACTGTGGTTTTCACATGTTTGAATGTGTCAGATTCAGCTCGCAGCAGCCAGGATTCAATGATAGATGGGATAAAGGTACAAAGAGACAAAGAGGAGTTAGTCAAGAAGACTTGGTTGAGACGGCTTTAGTGATGGCAGTGAGGGCTAGAGGTGTGTGAGAGCAGCAGCGAGGTAAGGGGTGATGGAGAGTCAAGGATGAGGAAGAGAAGTGCGGCTTGCTGGCAAGAGACATCCAGAGCACCACAGCCCTTTTTAGGGGTGTCTGTGAACTCTCTTGGCACTATGAGCTGCAGCTTTTTGGAGATAGTTCATATGGAGAATCTTTTTTGGGCTTGTGCATAAACCTAACAAAAGTAATATTAGTTTTATGGAGTATCTAACTGTATAGGCGTGGTAACGCCACTTGATCAGATTACTTTTTCCCATGCAATGCTAAATACACAGGGCAGTTGGTGTAAAACTAGTGATGAGTCTCTCAGTAGAAGGTCTGTACTTGATTTAGTGACTTTCATTCAGATTATCTTGTGAAATCTGAATGTGGTGTTTGCCTACTGTTGAAATGCTCAATTGATCTGCCTTTCACAGGATCCCGTGATATAAAGGAACATGTATCCCTGCTTTGCAGGTAATGAACTGAGGTTTAGAGAATAAGTAAAAAAATATCCATTAATATTAGGTAGGTAGCTTTAATAATTAAGGATTTGATCCGATCTGTGTAAAGTACATAGCATTATTTAGCACTTAATGCATTCATAGTCTATATCTCTTAGACCTTCAGCTTTGAGTTCCTTGCAGTTCTGCAGCTCAGCCTCACAGGAGACCTTGCGTTATACCCTCAGAGTACAAGGACCAGAATCAATAGCTGCCTGTGAAAACTTGGCTAAAGCCGTTTTTCTTGCATTGCAGGCAGTTTTTTTGCAGCATTCATGAGATGGCACCTAATGGTTCACAGCAGCAATGAGATGCTTAAGCAGTGAGGGCAGACCTTTTTGTTCTTGCAGATTTTGGGGGTTCCTAATGGTTCACAGCAGCAATCAGATGCTTAAGCAGTGAGGACAGTACTTTTTGTTCTTGTAGATTTTGGGGGTTCCTAATGGTTCACAGCAGCAATCAGATGCTTAAGCAGCAAGGACAGTGCTTTTTGTTCTTGCAGATTGTGGGGGTTCCTAATGGTTCACAGCAGCAATCAGATGCTTAAGCAGCGAGGACAGTCCTTTTTGTTCTTGCAGATTTTGGGGGATTTTGGTAGACCACATACCTTTCAATTGTGAAATTGATCTTGTGGATAGCCCTCCTCAGCACATGACTGATTCTTTTTAAAGACAGGTCTAGCCTGAGCACTGAATGAGACTTTAGTCCCATGGGGGAAAAAACAATATGTTATCATGTAACCGAGGGCTATCAGAATACATTGGTGGGGAGGGGAGGCCTAAGTTAGAACTGCAGGAGAATTGTGAAGTCCGGAAGTCCTACAATGTTTTCTTTGAGTTTGCAAACTTGGTAATTTTTGGCCTAGTTTCTTTTGAGTAATCATATTAAATAACATCTTCTGTTGGTTTTATATTTGCACCTGTTTAATTACAGGGTTAAATTAATTTAACACTTATGTGACTTCCTTGTGTGTTCTAGAATTTCATTGAAGCCAGTGTGCAGCTTACTAAAATGACTTGTCTGGTTGAAAGATGCAAAGTTGATAAGAATCTGTTATAGCAGAGGGTGGTTGCTTGTGTTTTAAATTGCACTGCTGACTCACAGAGTGGTTGACGTTGGCAAGGACCTGTGGAGCTCATCTGATCCAACTCCTTGCTCAGCAGGGACACCTAGGGCTGCTTGTCCAGTGCTGTGTCCAGAAGCTTTTTGAGCATCACCAGGGATGGAGACTCCACCACCCACCTCTGTGGGCAGCCTGTGCCAGTGCTTGGTCATCCTCGCAGTCTGTGAGTTTTTTCTGATGTTCAGACAGACTCTCCTATGTTTCAGTTTGTGCCCATTGCCTCTGGTCCTGTCACTGAGTGCCGCTGAGAAGAGCATGGCTCAGTCCTCTGGGAACACACCTTCAGGTGTTTTGCATACATTAATGAGATCTCCCTGAGCCTTCTGTTCTCCAGGCTGAGCAGCTCCAGCTCTTTTGGCCTCCTCTCATAGGAGAGCTGCTCCAATCCTTTTAATCATCTTTGTGGTCCTTTGCTGGAGTCTCTTTAGTAGTTCCATGTCTCTTGTATTTGGGAGCCCAGCCCTGGACCCCATATGGCTTCACCAGAACTGAACAGAACCTTGGTAAATTACAGGCCAAATGCAGTTTTGTATACTAGTTTTGTATATTTGTATATTATTTGTGTATTTTGTATATTTGCAGTTTTTGTATATTAGGTGGAGACTAAACATCTACTTACTGTAGCAGCACTTAAATAACATGCCTTAATTTTATACTGTGAAACAGCTTTCTCAGTGTCACTATTTTGGGGTTCACAGCAAAAGTGCTTAATTGTATTTGCACTGAGTTTATAGTGACTGGAAATTCTCTTGCTCTTGTATCTGTTGCCTGATTAGTTGTCCCTGTTATGAAAGGGGGCTGAAAATCAGTGTGTTGGAATGAGCTAGATGTCCAAAATGTTGAAGTCTTTTTTTTCTTGTGATTCTTGAAATGTTTCAGGACCTTGTTAAGAACCTACTCACTCCTGTCTGTGACACCATCACAGCCTAGAGAACCAGCAGAGAGCTAGTGCTGTGCTCTGAGTTTTCTTAGTAGCATCCAAGATAAATTTCCATGTGAGATGGGTAGCTTACGGCTGCTTGTACAGGTGCCTCTTTAAGATGGAAAAAAATACAGTTCAGAGCCTCTGTGTAGTTGCAGGAGTATGAGTAAGACATTGGCTGAAGAGATGTTTGAGTACCTGAAGGTCTTTGAAGCAAGTGTCTGTGGTACGTGACAGTTCAGAATCTGATTCTGCTGTCTACGTGTTTAGAAGTCTTCATTTTCTAGCTTTTAAGTGCTTGTCTCTGAAGAACAGTAACTTCTTGCATGGTGTATGCGAAAATAAGTAATATAGGCTATGGTCTATAGGCTGTGGTCTGTCTTTGCAGTAGTGCAGAAACCTGCATGTTAATGCTTCATTTACCATTTGAAAGGGACTTAAAAATAAAGATTACTGGAAGTGCACACTGCTGGATGGAAAGAAAGCTTCTAATGTTGACAGATGCTGTGCACTGTAACAAATTATATTGCTGCTGATGTATTTTGCTATATTCCACTTAATTGCGTTATTTTTATGGTATTTTTGTACCTTGCCCTGTAAAGCTTTTTAGCCTAATGATAGTCTGTGACTGATGCTTACTAGATGGGCTTTTCAGTGTTGCAGGTGAATGGCACTGAAGTCTGTTTTGAAGAAATGGAGGGATTAAGTCTGGTAGGGCATTTAGAGGGTGCATGCAGCAACATCTGGCTGCTTGCAAGCTGCATCAGGTTGTGACAAGTTACTTGCATCCTGGAGTAAAGGAAATCTCTTTGTTTTGGAGCCTTTCAGTGTGCTGGGATGCTTGTCTGTCTCATTTACTGAGTACCACTGTTCATGTCAGTATTTTGAGGTTCATGTGAGAACAAGCTGTGTTTGGGGTTCCTGTGCCGTTTCCATTCTGTTACCTTACTTGTAATTTGCAAAGTTCAAATAGCAAAGTGTGTATAGGTGTTTCTTTGGTGATGCATATATACAGTCATGTAAATCCACTGCAATATTTATAATGCTTGCAAACTGGCAGGAGAGTGTGATTCTTGAAGTTGGAAATGGCTGGTGAAGGCCGTCAGAAGTGATGCTAGTAGAGGCGGCTTCTAGCCTGGATTAGGATTGCTTTGAAATAATTTATTCTGTGTGACTGCCACTGGAGGGGAAATCTGGGAAATACCAAAGTCCTCGTGCATGTTGAGATAAGTGGTTGATTTCTGCACCCTGCTTTATCACACCAGCTGATGTGTTGGGATTTCAAAATACCAGAGGCTCCATCTGAATCCTTCTTGGAGAAAGCAGTTTGTTTCTGCATATTGGTTATTGAGGAGGCACAGGCAGCAGACAGCTTGGCTTCCTTGTGCAGCTCTGTCTGCATGCCGCCTGGGGAGGAAGCAGTCATTTCAGCTCCCAAGAGGCCAAGGTCTGTAGAGATAAATGTGTGTGGCTCTTGTAACATTTCTGTGTCAGGGACTTGGAAGAAATCTAACCTCTGAGACTGAAGGCTAGCCTGATGTGGGGCAAGGAGAGGGTGGGGAAATACCAAACCTTCATTCCTCACTGCTGTGATTTTACCCCTGTGTTCTGTTTGGCAGCATCTTTATCATTGTTAATTGTTTGGCATCTTTGAATACACTCTCTCTTTCTCCCTCCAGTGCATGGACAGAATGGGAACAAGAGAGGGGAAATAGAGGCAAAGAGCTCCCTGCATGCATGAGAAAAGCCAGCAAGAAGGGCTCACAGTACTGGGAGGAAGACAGGGACTGAAACTGCTTCTTAACACTGCTTGGGCAGGAGGAAACACAAGAGATCAGGATCATGCTCACAGGCATGAAAAATCTCAGGGTGGCATTTTCCTGAGAGCAGGAGATGTCTTTTCTCCTCCCCTTCTGCTGTTCAGAGTTGGATTTGAATACTGGAAAAGCTGAATAACTGAGACTAGTTCCAAATGTATCTTGGTTCACAGTTGTTCTGAGCTCTGGTGAAATGGGATTGCTTGATGAGTATTTCCTACCTGAAATTATCCAGACTGAGATATAACTGAGGCCCATATTTTTCTTGCAGTGGGTCTTAGAGACTATTCCTGTAGTAACTTAGTGCGCAGTGTTGAGATGGTACTGTGAAAGCTGGGCGTGTGTAAAGGGTGAAGTGCATATAATGAGTTGTGCCTGATGAATTGATTTTTTTTCCCTTTTTCTTCCCCCACCTCTGAATTGCAGCAGCACCAGCAGATTCCATGTAAGAACGAATGCTAACACTCTGAAAATGCCTGTGGTGGTACAAAGGGTGCAATGGTAGAGGCTTCAAATCCATTATTTCTCTTCCATCTCTGCCTTTGTCCTTCTTTCAAGTGAATAACTCACATATTTGCACTGATTGCTCTGGAGAGCCGGGAGTGGAAGCAACAGCATGAAACTAATGTGATGCTTTAGAATTCTGCTGCCACTTACGGGGTGTTGAATAGCCATAATTAAATTAACCAGTATATTGATTTCACCGTGCTGTTTGGGAAAGATCAGAGCAGTAATGTAAGCATTGGAGCTGCTGCTTAGCAGGCCTGAAAAGCTGCAGCCACTCAGAATATGCAATGCCAATGATAAACAGTGAGGCTGATGTGGTTGGTTATTCTCTCAAAACTCCTTTGGCCTTTATGAAGTTAGCTGATGGCCTTGCAGAGTAATTCCTAATAAAACAAACCCAATACAAAGTGCCATGGCTTTCCTGAGTGCAGAGCTTGCCACAGAAGCAAACAGACATGGTTTAGTTCATGTGGAACTTGAGTTTATCGTTAAAACAGTTAGTGTCACTGTGATGGAAGCCTTTCAGAGTGTCTCAATGATGTGTTATCCGTTCAGCAGTCACAGAGTCATAGAACACTAGGTTGGAAGGGGACCTCAATCATCTGGTCCAACATTTCATGGCAAAAGTATGGTTTAGGCAAAGCTAGCCCAGCACCCTGTCCAGCTGAATCTTTAGTGTCCAGTGCTGTGGAATTCACTGTTTCCTTGGAGACGTTTTTACCAGTGACTCATTGTTCTCACTGAAAATTCTTCCTTTTGCGTCCAGTTTGAAGTCTTTCCAGGAGTAACTTCTACCCATTACCCCACATCTCTTCCAGGTGACTCTTTGTAGTAAGGGAGTCTCCATCTTCTTTGTAGCTACTGTTTAAATACTGGAGCATGGTGATAAGGTATTCCCTGAGCCTTATTTTCTCAAGGCTAAACAAAACCAGTTCTCTCAGCATGACTTGCCCAGCCTTTTGCTCATCTCTGTGGCCCTTCTCTGGACCCTCTCCAGCCTGTCCACATCTTTTTTGTATAGTGGGGACCAAAACTGAATACAGTATTCCAGGTGTGGCCTGACAAGTGCTGAATGGGAAAATGACTCCAGTATCTCTGCTGGGATGCCCTTGTTGATGTTCCCTAGCATCCTGTTGGCTTTCTTTGTCACAGCTGCACAGTGGTCACTCATACTGATCTTAGTGTTCACTAGGACCCCCAGGTTCCTTTCCACAGAGCTGATCCCCAGCCAGGCAGATCCCAGCCTGCTTTGTAAGGTTCTTGCTAGCCTGCTTTTCCTGTCTATCCAGGTCTTCCTGCAGGGTGTCTTTCCCGTCCAAAGTGCCCATTTCCCCACTCAGTTTGCTCTTATCATCAAACTTCATTAGAGTACACTTGATTCCATCAAGATCATTTCGGAAGATGTTGAACAGTGTTGGGCTCAATATTGATCCCTGGAGGACCTCTTAAGTTCACATACCAGCTCTTCCTTCACTGGTGGTGGGTCTGTGTTTGTATCAACCTGTATTTTTGTTCCTAAGGCCTGGGGCTCAGCGGTGCTAGTAAAGACAGAGGAGAAAAAAATTCTGTGAACCTCTGTCTTTTCAGTGTTTTTGGTGGCCAGTATTTTCCTTCTATTTCTGTTTGTTGTTTATGTACCTGAAGAACCCTTTCTTGTAATTTTTGACATCTCTGGTCAATTTCAATTTGAGCTGAGATCGTGCTTTTTTAACTGCATCTTGGCACACCCTGGCAATGCTGTTGTAGTTCTCAGTGGTTATTTGTCTGCTTTTCCATCTCTGGAATGCTTTCCTTTTTGATCCTGAGCAGACTCAGACACTTGCAGTTAAGCCAAGGGGCTGTCCTGCTTCACCCACTTCCCTTACTTTTAAAGGGGATGAGCAGTGTTTCTGCTTCCAAGAGAATGTTCTTGAAACATCTCCCAGCACTTGCCAGCTCCTTTATCCTCCATGGAATATCTTTCAGCTGAGCTCTGAGTGAGCTGAAGTTTGCTCTTCTAAAATCAAAAACCTTTGTACTAACCTTCAGCACATTCAGCTGGATCCCAAACTCCACAGGATTGTGATCACTGCAGCTGAGGCTGTCACTAACTGAGATATTACAAAGCAGGTTTTCTTGGTTTGTGAGTAGCAAGTCCAGCAGTGCCTCATTCCTGGTTTGCCCATCTAATGTTTGTATGAGAAAAGAGTCCTCAGTGCATTCCAAGACCTTGATGTATGACACCTGAGACGCATGAGCTGCTGTATTGTTCTTCCAACAGATGTCTGGGTAGTTGAAGTCACTCATAAGAGCCACATTCTGTTGACCTGAAGCTTACTTAAGTGACCCAAATACCGCTTCGTTGGTCTTATTGTCTTGGTTTGGAGGTCAGTAGCAGATGCCTACTGTAAGATCCCCTTGGAGATAACTCCTCTGATCTTGATGCAGAGGCATTTGATAGGGCTTCCAAAAGCCCCTGTAGGTTGACTGGCGTACATTCAAGTTTCTCTGTAACATAAAGTGCAGGTAACTGATGCTGTTGTACCCTGTGGTGTTGCCTACAGGGATGACTGAATGAACATGTGGGTGCTGTGCTATAACTTAAAAAAAACCCCAAAACATAAAATTAAGTGGCACAGCTTCTGTGGGTAGATGACATTAAAATATCGCAAATGCATGTTATTCACAAGTCCAAATGATGTCTGACATATCTTTGTTAGATGATTAGGTTTTGGCTGGGAAGATAACAGCAGTTCAGTTCAAGAGTATTTGATCTGAAGTGATTTAATTTCAGGGTGTGTACTCTTGAGCAACTGCAGTTGGCATGGATGGAACCTTCCTTCTTATTTTCTAGTCTCAGTGTTTACTTTCATTCTAAATCAAAAGGACCATCAAATTTCATGTTACAATAATTGAGACATTTGCCATTAGTGATTAGTTAAATTTTTATTTCATAAATATGCCTATTGTATGTGCTAATAATGAAGTTGCTTAATTTGCTCAATGTTCTTTTTTTATATTATAGACTTCCCTTTCAGTTGCCTCGAACCCAATATTTGTACCATTCCTATTCCTATCTGTCCTATTTCCCCATACCTGCTGTGTCACTGGCCTTAGGAAGAAGTTCCTCCCCGTGAGGGTGGTGAGGCGCTGGCATCGGGTGCCTGGAGAAGCTGTGGCTGCCCCATCCCTGGCAGTGTTCAAGGCCAGGTTGGATGGGGCTTGGAGCAACTTGGTCTAGTGGAAGGTGTCCCTGCTTGTGGCAGGTGATTGGAACTGGATGAGCTTTAAGATCTCTTTCAACCCAAACCAGGCTGTGATTCTGTAATCAGTCACCTTTTCCAGAGACTGTGGGACTGTAAGACTTTTAAAAGCAAGTATTTCAGCCCAGATTCCCAACCAACACCTATAACTGGCAGACTGTAGCATCGTGGAAAAGTTAAGTAAAAACAGAAGTAGAAAACTATAACCTGTTACTTATTCTATTAAAGGAAAGTACCCTTTTGTCATTGTATATACTAAATATATATACAAGGATATAGGAATTGTGTGTATGTATATTCAGATCTTAGTATTACGTTTCCAGTAGTTTGCTTTTTCTAAATGAAATAGAACCATGTGGACCAGTTTTATTTGACTTCCCCTTTTTTTTTAACTACCAGTTGTAGTTTCAGCTCTGTGTAGCTGATTGTTGAAGTGAACTAATTAAATACGCTCAAACTAAGAAGGCTTGCTTTGGAAAAGTGTTTACTCTGAAAAAAAGAAAAATTTCAGTAGTTAAAAGCTGATTTTTAATTCTTCTACCACATTTCCTTGTACTCAGGCTGATGGTATGAAAATAGTGGAATTTTTCAGGTAACATTTGCAGAACCTGTTGCTAAAAAAAAAGAAAGCCGAGGATTTAAAGGCGGTGTTTTGGACTTAGGGTGAGCTTTCAATGAAAGGAAAATGGAAGGAGAAGAAAAATTGTATCCTTCTTCAACAAGGTGAATCGTCCATTACTGGAAGAATCCTCTGTGTTCATGGGCTGGGATGCAGACTTGGGGAGTGGATGGTGGTGAGGGGATGTTGAAGCTTGAGGTTCATAGTCCTTCATGTGGATGTTCACCCCAGAGTGGAAGCTGCTGGTCTGGCCAGAGAGCTAACCTAGATGAGCTGCTCAGGAGTGGAGACATGGTTATCTAGAACATGCAAGCCTCTGAACAACTAGAATATTTATATAAAAGGTAATAACTTGTTTAACGGTATAACTCAGTTGATTTCATTGTCTGTGAGTCAGGAGCAGGAGTGGCTTCTGCATGAGAACTGTAGGGGTTTGATGTCACACTGCAGAGATTTTTCAGCTGCTTAAGAAGAAACTCTTTCAAATTAGACTAGTGTTTTAAGAAGACAGGCACTAATTTCAGTCACTCTTGTACGCAGGCAGGAATGTACCGCAGGGTTTGGTAGGCAGCTGGGAGAGCTGATTATGCCAACTGGTGTTACCAGACTGTTCTTCATGAAATACTACTTCTTGCCATAAGAGCATTAGCTCTAGTCTAGCAGCAATCTCATCTAACTCTTACATTGCATGTTCATTTTCTGTCTCTTGATTATAGACAAAATCTGCCAGAATAATGTTACGATAGCTTGAAACAAGTAAGTAATGAAGTAGAACCCCAGGTAACAGACTCCTGAACGCTGTTGTTGTCTTTAATAAGAATGTGTTATTACTAGTGCATGTTCTAGGATAGATTTGCTTTGTAAGAATAAAATCTAGTTCTTCCCATGCTGATGGAGGAAAGTTTCTTTTGTATAGTGTGCTTAAAATGAGAGGAAAAAAATAGTTGAAGCTAGACTGCATTTGCACAAGGACATCTGCAAAGAAGTGTTTTGTTAGTTGACTAGACTGACATGATTCAATTTTGTCATGAACACAAGGGCTGCTCAGCATCCTTTGCATTTGGGAATGAAAATTGGCCTCTCCCCTTCCTTTCTGAGCTTCTTCAGATGTTTTGCTATGTTAAACAGGGCAAAGAATGACAGACTTTCTCTGTGGCGCTGCTTAAATTTACCTTTTTGTTTGTGTTTAATTTATTCTTTCAAGTTTGCACTCAAGACTGGGAGGTACAAAGATGTGGAAGCTAATAATGAGATTTAGGGGTTGCCTGATATGGTGATTTAAGCCCTGCCACACAGCCCACTCACTCAACACCCCCCCCCTTCCCCCATCAGCTCCTGGAGGGATGGGGAGGAGAATCGAAAGAATACAACTCCCACAGGCTGAGATAAGAACAGTCTATTAACTAAGGTGTAACACAAATCACTGCTGCTACCACCAATAATAATAATGATAAAGGAAATAACAAAAGAAGAGAATACAAGGCTCACCACTGATCGATACCCAGCCCTACCCCAGCAGAGATCTAGCCCTTCTGGGTAACTGCCCGTTACATCCTGGGCATGACGTGCTGTGGTATGGAATACCTCTTTGGCTAGTT
>WYDI02028821.1:0-19144 GCA_009867235.2 Psittacus erithacus
TTATCTCAACCCGTGGGAGTTGCATTCTTTCGATTCTCCTCCCCATCCCTCCGGGACTGGGGGGGGGGTGGGGGGAATGACAGGTTGTGGGGGGAAAACAAGCAGGCTACATGCTTTGTCTAATTTACGACTAAGCTTAAACCACAACATGTTCCCAGGCTGAAAGTCAAACACACAGTGCTGCACCAGCTACTAAGAAGGAGGAAAATGACTGCTACTGCTGAACCCAGGACAGTAGATAAAAAACCTGGTTATTTGGTTGAAAAATATCTGGTTTTAAAAAAGGTACAAAAGATGTACATGTAACTCAGCTGGCAATCCCAGAACATGCTATTTGCAAAACAGTCATTTTCACAGCCTTATTTTGCAACATCCTTCCCACATCCCCTCATTTCCATAGTGATACATGACATGTGTTGCATAATGTTGAGAAGGACATGAAGAAGGTGAAATCTCCTTTTTGGCCAGAGAGGGCCGGATAAACTAAGCACATCCTTGCAGTGCCGGATGCACATGCAGAGGCACTGGTGGAGCAAAGCCAGGGCAAATGGGATTCTGCTGCCCCAGCAGGACAGCAATGTACTACTGAGAAATTATTCCAAATTGCAGGTGTAAAGACTAGTGAGAGCCTGGCAATGAGCCCATCTTGTACAGCTTGCTGCCCACACTCGTTATTTGAACACATTTTAAGCCTTGCAACTGTGACCCCAAGCATATTATTTCTCAAGCACCAGGCACCATCTCCTCGCATCAGCTCAGCGCAGCTTTGAACAAGCCATCCCCTAACGACCCACAGGTATGAAGGTGAGCTGTTCCCATGCACCAGCCTCAGAATGGTCTCACTCTTTTGACAGTGGGAAAAAAAGCAGAGAGCTGCAGCAGAACCACAGCAGAGGGGCAGTTCGGGGCTACAAGAGCTGTTGGAAATAACAAGATACATCACAAAGAAGGTCATCTTCCTGTGCATGCACCACAGGGTGTCCCCCAGAGTGTGCTCCAGTCATCTGTATCGCTTTCACTGTCCACGCTCCAAGAGCAGAAAAGAGATTAAAACGTCACAGGAGATAAAGCTACAGGCTTAAAACTTGAGATCTGAATGATGAGCCTGGAGCTCATTCCTGGCTTCCAGTACTCTGTCTCTTTCCAAGTTATTGATATTCAGCTCGTAAATTCTGAAGCTTACATGTTCATAGGCATTAAGGAAAAGGCTTTTCTCAAGCAGACAAAAACCTAAAAACTGGCCACGTAACTAACTACTGGAAAGGTAAGACACCACAGCAGAACAGATCTTGAAAAATAAGGTACTGAAGAGCTTAAACTCAGCATATGTTCTCATTTGTTACAAATCCCAAGGCTGTAGCCAAAAAATGTGCTTCATCACTGGGGCAGGAAGCAATGGCACCAGATACCAAACTACAGTTCAGCAGAGGTGAAAAATTAAGAGAACAGGAGAAAATTATTACCTGCCATCACCCAACTGCTCTGCTGTTTGGGACGAGAAAAGCCAAAGGGGATAAAACAATTTAGAAACAAACATCAAAAAAAGGACACGCTTGCCAAAATAACAAGTATACCTATTACAGTACAGAAACTTTAATCCATCTCTGTTCATGTTTGCTTACCTTGGCAGTTCTCACCCTTTGTTTAATACTTACAGAAAAAACATTTCTCCTTGTCAGTAATCTTGTTTATTTTAATAAAAAAGCTATTAACTGAAAACAAAATCCTCTGAATCGATCATTCACTCAAAACTGCAGAGAAATTCCCATAGGCAAATCTTTTTAGTATTCTATAAGCATGTCTAATTCAATTAACACCAGCCAGAAGAAGCTTAGGTATAGCTAAGAAGTTATACATCTCTCTATGTATACAATAAATAAAAATTAGATGTTAGGGAACAGTCTTTGTTTCAGGTAAAAACTATATGTTTTGTGGTTTGTATTTTGTATTTCAACTAGTATAAAAATCTGACTCTGCCCAGAGATCTTTCCCAACTACATCAAATTTTCACTAACCCCAAAACATGCACACACCTCAGGTACAACTTACCTGAAGAAAAGTTAATGTTTTCACCCAAATTCCAGATGCTGACTGAAACACAGCTGTTTCCATCAGCCCATGTTTCCAGCACAACCCACTGCAGCTACACCAACTGACAGCAGCTTTGGGGTAAGGAGCTGGAAAAAAAATACTATTACTCTAGGTTTGGGAGAAAATACACACTTGTGATGTGAAACATTATGAGAGCTCAAGACAACAACAAAGGTAATAACATCTTAAATTTTGTACTTTACCTATAGAATCGACTGGGTCAAAAATCTCATAGCCAGTA
Organism: Psittacus erithacus; assembly: GCA_009867235.2. NCBI lineage: Eukaryota > Metazoa > Chordata > Aves > Psittaciformes > Psittacidae > Psittacus > Psittacus erithacus. Next base: position 2,333 of record WYDI02028821.1, read on the forward strand.
AGTATATGGCATATACTGCATGGAGCACATCTTGGAAAACAAAGCGTGAGAGCGGCGCACTCTAATTGATTTCTCCCAGAGGTTTAGGCAGTACTTTAGAGAGAAAGGTGTCAATACTAAGGTCCAAGACAGCAAAACACCAAAGCCTACACATTACCCTAAATAGGCTAGCAGGCTCACCAAAGTTAATAGCCCTATTCAGTGCTTAAATGCTTTATGAGTTCAGGTTAATGAGTTCAGTGGCTTATAGGACCACTCCTTGGGTTTCCCTGTACTTCTGTTTTTATTGCAAGTTTGACTCCAGAAAGAATTTACAAACTTTGAGACATACATGAAAACAATTTTGTTTTCTATATTTAAATTATTATCAGCTGTTATGGCAGGGTTATCTTTGCCTATTAATTAGTAACCACACACGCACACAAGCAGAAAAGCTCCTTACCCTTTTTCTTTCATACTGATTCAAACTCCTCATAAAGCTCACAAAAATTAAAACACTAGAAAATCATGGAAGCGGAAAGAAGCCTGTCTTGTGGATCACCCATGCAGGGAGACAATTCAGGATTGTCCTTGAAAGAACTTTTCTGAAGACTACACAAATCCAGAGCACAATTAAACCAGCTATAGAGTCTGAAAGTTCTTGTGCCAGAAAACACCTTCTTGTCTGTTTCCTTGACACAAAAGGTTGAAGGTTAAAAAACCCAACCAACTAAACCACCAAAGAAAACACCTGGCCATTTGGACATGAATTAAAAGTTGACAATGAAGACTGAAATTAAATTAATGTGAATTCTGGGGTTAGCCAGTCCAGCTAATCTGGCTGGTTTTGTTTCAGAACTCAAACACCTTGTGAGAACCTGGGCACCAGAAGCAGCATGGCTTTACCTAACTGGTTAGGTATAAGAATATGGAAAGTTTTCAGAACAAGTCTCAGTTTGGGGTTCTTTTTTCCCCCCTGTAAAAAGCATAATTTCTTTCTGCCTTGATTTTTCCTTCAGCTAATTCAAAATTCCAGATCAGCCAGAGCAACATGAAACGTTTTCATCAACATGCATTGAGACAAGATGAAGTTCCCCATTCACATTATTTTTGCCTGAAAAGTGAACTTACAGTAAAAATTATCTACTTGTTATAAATGTGTGAATTAGGGCTAAAACTTAAAACTCAAAACTCAAAATAAAATGCTAGCTAAACAGCCATATGGAGAGATCCTGAAATACAAGGCAAGGCGAGGACCAGCACCTCTTGCAGCGCTGTGATTTTGCACAGACCTGCTATTTTTGACCGCAACTTGTGTCTAACAGTCCCATCTAGCAACAAGACCTTTACTACCAGGAAGATCTCAAAGCTGTTAACTGGGAACATCTAGAAGCTTAAACCTGAAGTAAACTTACATCACTCTGATGTTGCCCTCAGGAAAGTTGAAACGGCATGGTGAAAAATTTCCCTGACTTTTTTTGACCCCAGCCAGCCTTGGAATATTCTACAAAAACCTTGGCCAAAGCCCCAAACCTAACCCATGGCAGAGCTGCAGATTCAGCTCCAGCTCTGCCCAGCGTCAAAGGTTTGACCAGAAGCTGCTGGCAAAAGGGAGCCAGCCTAGGGCCATTCTGAGCAGCACACAGCACGTCATTTAAAAAAGAACAAAGCAGAGGTTGGGGGAGTTGCCTCTTTTTTTTCTTTTCTCCCCCCCCCCCCACGTTTTTAACTATTATTTTAAATATAAGGGTAACATCTGTTCCAGGCAGCTGCCAGGCAGCAGACTGAACCCACTGAGTGGTCTCCGCACGAGGTCGGTCAGTGGGTATATAATTTTGATAGAGTAATGGCATATTCTTACTGCTCACGTACATCTTTACTCAGCAGCTCAGTTCTAAAGATTTTGCATACCAAATTGGTTATGGCAGGATAGGAACAAGCATCTACTCAACTTGATCCCTTCCACGTCCACAGGCACTCAGCTGCTCAGCATTGCTTGCTCTATCTCATCAGTTTTGTTTCAAAGCTCAGTTGGCGACACCTCCCCTCGCCTCAATGGTGCCCCTGCCACTCTGACCCCTGCTCAGAGAGGGGAAAAGGCAGCTGAACTCAGCACCACACATTATTCACACAGAAAAATCCTGGCTTGGGGATGTTTGCACATGCAACTGAAGGAACGTGATCGCAGACACCCCTTGCCTCTGCCATCCTCCTTCCAAGAGAGGATCCTAGCAAGGGTCAGACAGTAGCATTGGATTTCACAGCACAGTGCATCAAACTTGGCTCCCCAAGCATTCCTGGCTGGCTCTCCCACCCTGCCACCCCACTGCCCAACTCACAAGATAACAGCCCTCATCCTTGGCCTCCCTTCTGGGAAGAGGCAGAAGTCTGGTGTCATAATGGCGTTAAACTGTGAGGTTAAGAAACTGGACGAGCCGTGATCAAGCTGAAGATGCTGATCTTCAAGACATATGATATAACAATATCTATATATATAGAGAGAGAGACACTTTTATGTATAAACACACACACCTAGAGGCAAAGCAGAAGACTGGAAGTCACTGCACATCATCACCATAAAGACTGTCTCTGCAGTGTTTTTACTTCAGTCTGAGGATCATCCCCACCCCAATAATCCTGTTTACATCTGGGTTCAGCTAGAGCAAAGGTGAATTTCTAGAATTTGGTTTTTTAAATGTATCCTTGAAGGAATAATGACTACATAAATCTGTAGAGTGGAACAGCAATCTACAGCCTAACGTAAGCGTTAAGAGTGTCTTATATAGCAGACAGTAATAAAAGAGCTTACAGAAAAACAGCATTTTCAGTTCCTTGAGATAACAGCCGTTCACTATTGTGTGACTTCCTTGCACAATATTCAAGGCAACACAAGGATTCATTGCACAGACTCACTATGCAAAGGTACAAGCTGTGGCAGAGAAAGCTGGAGACCTCATAGCAAGTCTGAGTTTCATCTGGTTCTTTTTCGATTGCTGCTTCCTTCCATCAAGATGCAAATCTGCATGGCCACTCTGCTCTTTCCAATGCCTATTTGACTTGTTTTAGAGTAAATCATTTACGGTAAATTTTATTTCTTGGAACTGATAATGAGTATAGGTAGATATGGATCCTTTCATTTAAAACTCACCTTTGCAATTTAATCAGTCTCCTCAGCCTCACCACTAACTTGAAAGTAATGTGGGATGATTGTAATGGTGAATAAAGAATTAAAAAAATTAGACAAAAAGTAGACTAATGATTTTTTCAGAAATATTGAGCTGTTCTCTCTAATCAAGTTTAACTGTAATGTGCTTTCCCAACACACTTGTACTCCTCTGGGGAGAATCACATCTTTGTAAGCAACCTCAGGTTTTTTCTCTGTGCTGAATAATTAGATACCATCCCTGCCTTGAGCAGGCTTGCTTCCATCCCACAGCACAGGGGCGCTTATCCATACGCAGGAAGTCAGGATCCGTACACAGGAAATCAGGAGAGAAGCACCAATATTCGCATTGATTTTCCCATTCTTAAGCTTCTTAAGAAACATTTCCATGAATTATGTGAGACGACATCCACAGCTACTCTGTTGATTATCAGGCAGCCCAGCAGGATTCACCTTCCTTGTCACCTTGCATCTGCCACCATGCCACAGAGTTCCACACCCCATGGCCGGGATCCTCATCGCCATCCATCCTGCTTTGCAACTCCCCTTCCTCAGAGCTGATAGGCATCCAGTAACTCAACTCTCCAGCCCAAACTGTAACTCAAAGGTCCTGCATAGGCAGTCTGTGTTTATGCCTGGTATGCCTGAGACAGCCAAACACAAAAATGCTCACAAAAAGAACAAACAAAAAAGCCATTCTATATCAAGAGCAACCACACATCTATCTTTCCATCAGCAGATGTTATTCCCAGTTGGAATCTTTCTTCCAGGGACTGGAGCTTTTTGACAGACACAGAAGATTTGGATCAATGGAGATGAAAGGTTAGTTATAACAAAGGAGAGACTATCTACAGGAACTGTGGAGAAATACCAAAGGGCACCTGAAAAACCTAAAAGTCAGAATTCAATCTTGTCTCTTTTCCTGTTAGTATTTCCACATTTGACCAAGCTCCTTTTGGCTGCCAGTGTATTTCCTTATTTTATCTTCATAGAAAACATGAGTCCTTGAATGTTCACATAGAAATTACTGACAAGTATGCATCAGTGCAAAGGAGAATGGTATAATAATGTTTTAAGCAGTATGGGAATGAATAATGTATCTGAATCAATGACCAAACAGCTTCCCTTTAAATGTATTTGATTTGGGGCTGGAAGCTCGGAAGAACTGATGGAATCCAACAGCTTATCTCACAGAAAGTATGTCATTTTTATAGAAGTTAATTTTTCAAGGAAAACATCAGCTGCCAAAGCAATGAGACATTTACTCTTGATAAGGATGTTTAAAGATTCACAATGAAAACTTTCAGCATTCCACTATAATAGGATTAGAAATCTCTCAAAAGCTCCCAAAGCTGGAATTTTGCCCTGAGCAAAAAAAAAAAAAAAACAAACAAACAAAGAAAAAACACCCCCAAGATTTGCCCCCGGACCAAGTGGAATTGAAACTGGGTTAAATTCCCACAGCTAAGTTAGATCAGTATGTAAGAACCATTTAAAAATTGCTAGGACCAGAGGGCTGCAGCATGCAGCGCTCTGTTCTCACTGTGCCAGGGAATTCAAGGCATCATCTGCAATGGAACAGCCCAGGTACTGCACATCAAACAGCAGCTGCCAGCTTACAAAATCACAGACTGGTTTGGGTTGGAGAGGGCCTTAAAGATCATCTAGTTCCAACCCCTTGCCTCACCTCAGTCCTGGAACTGCAAGGCAACACTTGGGGTTTAGTCTGTGCCATGTGGTGCCGAGCAGAAATACTCAAACCTCATCATGAGCATCTTAGGGTGCTTCTCAGAAGCAAGGCACCTGATGCCATGGGCTCAGCCAGGCTGTAAGGAGCATCTGCCATTGCCCCACACTAAAACCTGCACAACACTGGCTCCTGCCACTGCAACTCAAACCCAGATTCCCCTACTGATTAACCTGGCATGGGATTTTGCATTTGTTTTTTTACAATGCATTTCATCAGTAAGAGATTTCTTGTCTGACACTTACAAGCCATAAGCTTTCCCAGCTCATGCTACTGCAGTTTAGAAAAGATTTGGGAATAGCTATATTGAAATTCTTTATCAGCCAAATGCTCTTAGTGACATTCTGAGAAAATCATCTGGCTCCTCTATTTCTCCATCTTATTTCTCCATCTGTAATACAGCTACACTAGCGCCCATTCACATCACAGAGGAATTGATGTGTTAAGTCATAAATGAGGTCAGATAGATAGATATATATGTATATATATGCATATACATATATACATAAGACACCTACACAGTTTCAGGCTGTGTGATGCTTGAGCCTGAGAAGCAAGATGAGAAACCCCAACCCTGACATGGCAAACTGAGGACATTGGAAATGGTGCACTGATGACTCAAATGGTGGAGGAAGAAGAATCACTTCGACTTAAATGGTATGAATGTTTTCCTCCTTAGACTTACAAGGATATTAAAAAAAATACATGTGACTGGAAGAGAAGAAACTGCTGTTTCTTCCAAATGGGTTTATAGAAAAAATAGTAAGACATTTCTAAAATAGAGATCTGAGTTCAGATGTTGGTTTTTAACTGCCATAACTCCTCACAAATGTGCAAATAAAATTACTATTCTTGGGTGTCACTAATGAGGCCTTATGAACTGTTATCTAAAATCCCAGCGGAATTCTTTATTTGAATCAACTATGAGAAGCATTTTGTCTTCCTTAAGGATAGTCAGCATTTAAATATAAGTATATATGCTTTCACTGACTGAAGAGCTAATGCTAGAATGGAATGAATTATATTCACAGCAAACAATCCAAATTAAAATGATCACAAGATCAATGACTGTGCTGTAGGTTGTAGTTCAAGCAGGAATAAGAAGAAAAAGAGAACCATGGAGTGGCAAACGCCTGTTAATGATGATCTGGAAATGATGCAGAAGTGGGGCCATTACCACTGGCGTCAGCATTACTCCTTGCTCAGCCTCCTCCGCTTAAATTGAAAGGCCATCATGAAATAACCTGCTTCACTAACTAAATCAGTCTGTTCAGTTGCTTCGTTTCCAATTTACTTTAGCTTGAAGCTCTCTTTTTCTTTTAAATGGCTCCATCACTTCCCTAATGAAGAAGGGAAGCCCCAAATCACACCTACTTTTCCTCCACAAGCATCTCTGTATTACCCCCCTGCTTTTGGCAAGGACGATCCTTTTTGACGATGCTTCCTCTTTTCCTAAAGCTCTCTTTATACTATTTTAAGAAACTGTGTCTGGCAAGAGCAATGGGAGGTAAAACCATGCACTGCTCTGCTTAAAATCCAATCAGTCTCAGAGCTTTGTACATCCCCGTCTATCATCTCCTCCTTCATTCCCCTGCCTAACGTATCTCCTTTTTGTCTAGTTTGCCACAATCAGTTGATGTTCTGCAGCGCTGGTGGTATGCCAAGTTACATGCCTATGGGACACAGAGTTATTAATAAGGCAGGACAGATTTATTACTAGTGATCTCCAGAGCAGCCGCTGGCCTTGCTTTGCCGCATGCGAACGCACATGCTTACCCACCACACATAAGCAGGAAGATGATCCTACAGATACACAACCTGCAGCACGAAGAGCTATGAGCTGGCCTGGAACACATCCAGTCTTCCCTTCTGCATCTACCCCCCAAAATATCCTTAACACTAGCACGTAGGGTAACAAATACTTGCCTCCTCTCTTCAACTGCATTGTGTGAAGGCGTATCACAAACATCTGTAATCACAGCACAGAACCTCTGCAGAGTTTGCACTTCCTTTTATATTTTGTATGCTTCTGCAGGTGTTGCTGGGCAGCATCAGACACCCTCTTTCCATGGAAGATGCTAAATTTTACAATCTAATTAATTTGCCTCTTAAAAGAACAGGCATGACTAAAACATTACACATTCGTAAGAGATGCGCGAGGTACTTCTCTGTTTTTTGTTAATCTCCGAGACAGCATAAGATACTACCTTTGTTTACTTGGTGTCAGCTGCTGCAATTTGCAAATGGAAACATATTATTTCAAAGACCTACCGTATCCTTTATTCATGAAGCTATATTTAATGAAGTTCAAACGTTGTTCATAGAACTGAAAGATGTTTTCCCCAAGTATGATATATGACAATCACAGACCCTCTTACATGCTAGAATGCCAGTGACCACATCTATGAGCACTTATTGCCAATTACTTGTCATGTTTTTTCTCTAATTAATTTAGCTTGGCCAGCCACAGTGCCCAACACTTTGCAGTAAATCATACTGATGTAACGACAGTGCTGATCTTTGCTCTAAAATCATTTCCCCAAGTCCATACATTGGATCATGAAAAGCAGAAGCTTAGAAGGTAATTAATTTGTCTCACTTAGGCAGAGTTAGCTACCCAGAAAATGTTCTCCCGGGCTGTTCTAAATATGGCTCTTAGTTAAAATAATGTGACTCTGTCTGATCATGTCATTGTCATATACTTTGCCTTTGAATATTTAAGATCTTGCACTTTTTTGATCCTGTCTCCAAATCTTTGGTTTCCTTTATACGACTTTATTTGCATATTTGGAGCTGTCAGACACTTTTGCTAGATTAATTCCCTAGTAATGCTCTCCCCTGTAATTCAGAGCACACAGAACTTTTGTACCACAGTAAACAAAGCTACAGACAAAGCATAACTATTCACCTTGAAAAATAAATTGACAACCATCTGTGTTCCAGTAATAAGCATATCTAGGAAAAAGCATGTATTTTTGTCTTTTCCCACCTATTTCATGCAACTCATTTTACAGACAAGTCTGCGATGTGCATCATCTCTGAATCACAGCTCTCCTCTCTGTCCCACACAAGCACATTTAGGGGTCTCCTGCAGGAACATAAAGCCATAGGTCATACATATTACACTGCAGAGATGCTCTTGAAGTACAGGATGATGCAATTCATTCCAGGAGACGTCTTTACTTCTGGAGTGGAGAGGAAAGGAAGCTTTAAATATATATAATTGTACATTATCTACTTAAAATTGAAAGCTAAATTGGAGGCAAATCCCTTAAAGAGACTCTGAAGACCACGGCCAGTATCACTAAGGCAGCCCCTGACCTCTTGGAGCAGTGATTTATACCCACTGGTGCCTGAAAAGTCACACCCCCTTATGGGGGTCCCCAGGCAGCTCCTGTGCTCTCAGTCAGTTTGGTCCCCATCTTGCATCTGAGAGCCCATGATGCAGCCCTCTGTGTGCACTCTTGTCCACAGCAGGACCCAGACCTACCTAGGAAGGAATTTTCTCATGTGGATTTGCCATTGCAAGCAACATTATATGTAGAGATTTTGTGGTCAAAAGTGAGAAAGAGAGCACTCCTCTTGGATGGAGATCAATTCATTACATGTATCTGCAAACAAGCTTTCAGTACCAGACATTTTTCAAACACTTTTGATATAGGATGAGGCAGGAAAAGTCCTACATTCAAACCCAGCTGCTAATACACCTGTGCACATTCATGTACTGAAGAGAAAAGCAGCTTAAGTACTAATGACATCCAAATTACGTCTTTGCTATCTTTAATGTTTATGATTCTCGACTGCTTTTTAAGCAGAAGATGTCATTAGAGCTTAATCAATAGTATTCTACTTTAAGAAAAGCTTTCTGAAGCTGAAAAAACTACATAGGTTTTGCTTTGAAACTTACTTGAATTTGAAAAACGATAAAAAGAACGTGCTTTATTTTTCATGCTAAGGAGGCTGTTGAAATTTCTCAGGAAAATCAAACACTGACTACAAAACATGATGTTATCCTGCTCTGTTTACGTGCAAAGCAGGGCTGAAACCAGGGAGAAGGGCTGCATATGCCAACGTGCGGCCAAGTGTTCGCTGAGAAGCCAGAGATCAATAAAATACAAAAAAAGCTATCCCACTATTCCAACTATTGTTTGGATTCAGTCATTACTTTACTCAGGGCCACACTCTGCTTCTGCTCACCAACATGGAGCAGGCACCCTTTAGCATCAAATGCTGCCTTGCTTAGCATGAATAAAATGGCAAATCCAGGTCTGAAGTTCTGGTGGGAAGTGCCAGTGGCTGCCTGGGGATGCCAAGGCCACTTTAGCTGCTGCCGCGCTGGCAGGAGGCAATAGGTGATCAACAGTTTACTTGTGGAAATCATATACATTAGTGAAGTGATTCACAACCTGACCGAGCACTGCACATGCACTTTGAGGCATTCATTTTGCTCCTGGGCCACTTGTGTGACCCTCAGCTCTGGGCATTTCAACTTGGCGTCACCAAGCGTCTTGCACAAATAAAAAGGTCTTTTAATGGATGGTCAGCCCTTGAGAAAAAATAAATTAAAAATAAAATAATTGCACTTCTCCAAAGCAAAATTTCTATAATGGCAGGTTTAGGCATAGTTCCGGGCTACAGTAATTGTACAGTCTCTCCCACTGCAAACAACTGTTACTTTGGGTGATCAGTTTTTTTGTATTTTTAAATGCTAGAGTGCCAAAGATTTCTTCCTGTTTTCCAGTAAAGTCTGAGGAAATAGCTAAGATGGCCTAGAAAATGCGCTTTTTCTCAAGTTAAATGAAAGACTTCCTTGGACATCAAAGTTCCTGCTGCCAGAATTTCAGAGGCAGTAACACAGATGCAACAAATGAAGAGGGAAGCAGAGGAAGAGCATGGTGTTTCTTTAAAAAGAGGTGGTGCTTTTAACGAGTTTTGAAGTTCTCAGAAGTAGGATTGTAAATTGCTGTATGGATTGCACAGTAACTCCAGCTCTTGCATTTGTTCTTGGAAAAGACTGGGGGGAAAAAAACTCATCAAAGAAACCTCAAGTGAAGCAGCATTATCTGCCAGAGCCTCAAGAGGCAGAAGACTAATAAAATTTTGCAAAGCACTCCAAAGTGCTAATTGCTTTTTTAGTGCATCTTACAGAGTGGTGGCATTGTAGGGCATCTAAGTGTGAAGAACCTAGAGAGGGGCTATACTTTCTTAGAGCTTCTGCAGAAGATTTTTCAAAAGATGTTTATTTCAAGGAGCTTGTGTACTCTAGACTTCAGCTGCAATTTTGTGATGCTGTTTCTCTGTCATCCCTCTTGATGGTAATAAATAAAAGTTATTTGATTACAGCAATTGCAGGTTTGAGATCAGTTCTGTCTGTGATGAATATGCTGTGCTTTCCTAAGAATTAAAGAGCACAAGAAATAAACTGGTTCAGGGAATTACAAAGAGGTAAAAACTTGAAACTGGAAATATTCAAGCTCAAATTCATCCTGGCTTGGGGTAAATGGGACAATGCTCTTATCACACAGTCTGAGCTGGCAAAACAAAACCAATTTTGATACACAAGCATCCAAAGAAAACATGCTTCATCCTAACTCCCAAATAAACAGACTTCATTGATAAACCAACCAGTGCAGACTGGAGAGGAGTCACTCATCTAAGCAAAGAACATTACCTCGGGTAGCACGATTCCTTCTGGGATTCTGCCTCTGATAAGACACGTCACCAGGTTACTGCACTAAGCTGCCAGAGCTGCATTTTTCAGGGTTGCCAGTCTCCCACCTTACACAAATGCTAAGGCCACAACATCAAGAAACAGCTATTTAAGGCTGGATTGATTCCTGTACATACAGAGCAACTGCATCTCCAATCAATTTCAATGGAAGCCACAAATGCTCAAGTCATTCTTCGGGGGGGAAAAAAAAAATCAAGGCACTCAGGTTCCTTTATGTAGATTCAGATGTTGAAACATAAGACTTCAAATGGCATTTGGTTTTGACATTGAAATGGTCAGATATGAAAAAAGCCCTCCCAAGGAATAACAGAAGAAAGCTTGACGAAAGACATATGCTGCAAAAAATTAAGGCCATTTCTTAACAAGAGTCCACATGCTACCCAGCAGTGATACACCAGCAGTATAATCTTAATTAGCCAATAAAAGTTCTTAGACAATCTGTCTAGACTTCCTTTTGCCTGAATATAAAATTGGCTTTAAGAGAAATATATGAACAGCAATGAAAAGTCAATGAAAAGCTGTCAAAAAAAGCTTCCTGCTGTTTCACATCTGCACCCTGCACTCTTCTTAAAACATGATCATTTAAGTGAAATCCTTCATTTTCTAAGCAGAAATGCTGCTATATTTAAGATTACTTCATTGCAAGCTCACAGTCAGCTTCCCAACTTGCCAATGTAGAACTTAACCAGAGGACATCTCTCCTAGAAAGGTGTAATAAACACAGTCCAACATGGACCTTCACCTTGAGGAAGAGAAGTCATTAGAAATCATCTTAACCGAGTATAGTCATATTTTGAAAGTACACTGAGCTTGCCTTGAAATGGTCTTTTCACTGATGCAGTAACACCACCAATACCGCAATACAGGGGTTAACATAGAGAAGACCCCACTTTACAGGACAGACAGAATTTCACCAGCTGAAGGGAACTACCATTGCGTAGCCTCGGAGTGACAGAGGCAGGGAGAGAAGACCTGCTTCTTCTCCAGTGGGTGCAGCAGCAGAGAGGGCAGGAGCATTGCTGCCTCTGCTAAGTCTTCCATTGTAAAGTATTTACTGGCAGCACTGCTACTTATTATTTTTTGCAGGAAGCCACTTTCCAGTATCCCAGAGCTGGTACCCAGAGAACTGTCTGACCTTGCACCATCACAGTCAGAATTTGGCACTCACTTGCACTAAGCGGCACCCGGATGTATCAACGCACCAGAGCTCAAGCACAGCAGTGAGGGAATGGATGATCGCAGTAGCTCCCATTCTTATGTGGGTGAGCAAGGCTGAGCAACAAGCTCCAAGCTGCTCATCCTCATCTCTGTTAAATACTGCACCGGGCTGTGTTTGCTTAAAGGCAGGCAGCCAGCTCACTGAGGAAAAGAGCTGGAGTCCCAAGGGACCCACACCACAACACTACTTCCTGCAAGTGACACATTTCATGGGCGGCCAAGACAATGTCTGTATCTAACCTTAAGCAGAATATCTTATTTTAAAACCGAATCTAGACTATGGATGCCTGCTCTCTTTGTCATACCGGGGCTATCCCAAACAAAACAGCAACCTAGTGAAGCATTGCCATTTACCATGAGTAAGGAGACAGCTTCAGTGCGTATTGTAGCATCCAGAGTCAGCATAAAACCCAGTTCAAATTTCAAATGAACATCTGCATATTTGAGTTGCCTTTCTATTACCCAAAGTTTAATCTGTTTCATCTCCGTATTTACACAACATAATACATGTCAAGTCTTTTTTAGTTAATAAAATAGTTGAAAAATTTGCTTTATTAACCAACTTTTTGTTATTATCTGGCCAAAAATTATGTGAACAGGGAATACTGAAAGCACAGTGATTTGCACCAGGCTATTTGCTGCTGACATGTCAGGTTTCATGTACTGATGCAAATGCCTGCAGCATTGCATGATACAGGACCAGTTGAGGCACCTTCCTGGTCAGCATGAGGTTTTCTTTAAACAATGAATATCAGTAAGATGTTAAAATAATGCAAATAGTCTCCATTAGAAAAGCAAGCTAGACGGCCTCCTGATGCCTTATATATTGAAAATATATGAGTCTTGAAATACCAAAGGGAAAGGAAACAGAACAGCCTGCAGTATAAACTGTGTATATATATCTTCCCCAGCATCCTGGATATATATATAAATCTCTTAAAATGTCATACTGCAGTTCATATTTTCAGCTTGGATATCTTGTTGAATATACTAGAGCAAATGGTCTGGGTATTTCAAACACTGCCCTGATAAGTAACTTTCCTAAGAACATGTAAGGAAAGAGTATAAACTCCATTGATCGTAATTTACTACCTGCTATGATTTTGCAAAGGAGGGTACGTATACCCAGTTACAGTGACTTCCTCCTCTCACTGATCTTTTTTTCTGCACAAGGAAGCTGGTCTGAGGAAGGCTCACATAGCTTCAGAGATAGATGGGGGAATATATTTCGCATGGCCGGAAGATCACTAGCAATGCATGAAAGCCATCTTCCAAGAGTGTGAAGGGTTCAGGACATTTGTCATCCTCTGTTGTCTGAAGAAGGATAAGGAATGAAGAAGGCAGGGGAGGGTGTGTGATGGAAGAGGCATCTTAGAATTATTTATGCGCTGTTACTCCCCCATGGCTATGAAAGCTGTTCCTTGCATTAGCACAAAGTGAAAAGGGACTGTGAAGTATGGAAGGTATAAGATGAGGCAATACTTTGTATTTCCTCCTGGGATGCAGGATTTCAGGGACAGAAACTGGAATAACTTACTGCGTTTGATTATATATTACCCTTCAGATGCAGAAATGCATTTAGAGCTGATCCCAAATGAAGTTCCAAAAAAATTCATCCTACTTTGCAAACCAGACATATCCCATGGGAAAACCTCACTGTAATCCCAGTATTTCTATTTTCCATTGGGAAAGTCAAAATGACAGCAGGGGCTTCCTCTGCAGAAGGTTTTTATGAAATTCATTTTATTCCTCCAGGAAAACTGACAAGATGCTTTGCACCACACACTGGAATAGGCACTGTAGGCGTCAGCGAAATGGGAGCCAGGATTCACAGGCTCCAGTTCTCCCCCTGGGTAGCCTGGGAGGCAGGAAAAAAATGTAGAGAAGAGCAAAGGCTTTCAGATGCAATTGTCTAGGAAGTCTGGTTTCAGTGTCTCCAGCAGAAAAAAAGGACTTTGGGGAATAATTTCTGTCTCATCTTCCAGAAGTTTTTAAGGTCTCACAACCAAAGTCAATTCTGTTTCTGAAATCATTATTTTTTTTTGTAAAACAAATGTGATTTTCTAGCCTCTACAGCAACTATCTTCTCTATTCACAGATACATTTTTCCCTGCCGTGGCTCAATCTTGGCAACCCCAATCACTTCTTTCAATGTTCATCTTAGGGCTTTTCATCTTTCTTTCTCCTAATCGTCATACTTGTCTTGCTGTTTCCACAGACCTGCTCCTTCCTTTTATTGTTCAGTAAATCTGGACTCTTCATTTCCCCTATTCCTCCCCAAACCAGCTTTTGCACTCAGTAGAATGGTCCCCTCAACCTTCCGAATGCATGTTAACATACTTTTTGTCCATTTATTCATTCCCTAGTATTTCCACTGCTGGGCTTTTGGTTTGATTTCTATTCTTCCCAGCAGAAGATGGGTGCAGAACACACACAAATGTTCTTGCTTCTCTGATTCTGTTCCATACTGCTATCTTTAGCAGGAGAAACACATTACTCTTGAGATGCAGAAAACCTGCCACGGAACAAGTGAAAACAAAACCTAAACAAACCGACCAACCAAAAAAACATAACCACACCAGGAAAAAAACCCACAGGCAAACAAACCAACCAACCAACCAGCCAAAACCTCCCAAAACTGGAGCCTGCACCAAGCCAACTACTTCACTTCTGCATACTGGCACGCACACATTGCAAAATCCAGGAGCACACACCCGGGATGCGCAACTTGTCTCATAAAAATAAAGGCTCAAGAATGTATTTGTCAGCTTTGAAATAGCAAGGACTTCACCAATTGCTTTTTGCCAGCTGACCCATCTGATAACATTTCACATAAGTATGAAAGCAATGTTTTATTAAATTTGGGGTAACATTTTTGAAGGATGCTGGCAGTTATGTGTTTAGTAACAGGAATTGCCTAATTCAGTTTTATTCTGTCCTTGAAACGCAAACTCCCAATGTTCAATAAATGCCATAAAAAAACAGATATTCATCATTAAAGTGAGTTATGCTATAACTGCAAGAGCAGTCTGTTACAGCTATCCAAGAACACTTCACCAAGAACACCCTGTGTGAGATCATTCCGGAGGACAGAGTGCAAGTTTCTGCATGTATCAGCATGGAACTGGTCTTGGATTTCACATAAGCAGACGTGAAGGCAATCATGTCATATCTTTACCTCTTTCCTTCATTCCCAACTTTATCTTATTGATTTTTCATGAATCTATTCGAGAAGGAGGAAATACTCTGACCCCTGCTAGTTTCATCACAGGACTGTATCACTGTTTGGGCAGGCAGGAGTCTGATGCTGCCGTGCCATCAGGTAGGTAACCAATCCATGTGTTCTAAAGCCCATCAGCTTCACTGCTATCCTGAATGAGATTGTAACAACCCTACAAATCTCCACCAGGTAATTATCTTCCAATGATGACAAAAAGATAGGAAAATACACATATCACATACATACCAATGACTGGATTTTTTTTACTCAAACTCTTTAGTGACATGCCTGTATTTGGTGCCTACACTCCCTGTGTAGTTAAGAGAGAGAAATAGATGATTCAAAAGGGCAACTCCGATCTCATCACTCTTGGTTACTGCAAAAGGAAAAGAGCCAACTAACTTAGGACATCTGTTATGTCTTAGGTAGGAAGATGACTTGCTAACGAGATGAAGATTGCATTCACAATGTTTTGATAACCTAAAAATACAGGCAGGCACCTAAAGGGTTTCTCAGCATCTAAGCCAAGCACCTAATGAGTTTCACCCAATATTACAGGCAGGTCACAAGTCCAATCATCACCTAAGGACATGACCCATTCACTCCTCTGAATGACATTGCTTCTCACAGATTATAAAAAAAGCCACAGCAGCATAGATCATGCACACAGAGAAACAGATTTACTTTGCAGAGACATGTTTTGCCTTTCTTTTGCATGATCAGACGTACACAATTGAACTCTAGATGCAATCCAAAATACCCTCGAGGAACAAGCCCAGTGCATCTTCTACTAGATCAGTTACAATTAAAAGGAAATACTATTAAACCTGACAGACTGCAGCATGCAACACAGGTTGGTTCAACTTTAGAAAGCTATTTTTCTTGACTTTTTTTCTGAAATGGCAAAACATTTGTTATCTGACAAAACATAGGAATGACAATAATAGATTTCCTAACATTGCCATTTAAAATAACATCACTGTACACCAAACAGATGCATGAATATTTGAGAAAAACAGAAAAAAATGGTAACTGCTTGAATTTCTCGGATATAAATGGCTTTGTTTCATTAGTTGTTTACATATTTATTTTTGCTGTATTTCATCCAGAAAACAGGCTCTCAAGAAAATGAATAAAGGACATTCCAATTGGAAAGTTTAATCATTTAATACAATCAAAGACAAAGGAGCAGTACTGCACTGCTGCTTCTCCATCTCCCCGACACCTCCATTTCCCCGACACCTCCATTTCCCCCTGCAGACAGTTAGCTGCCTAACAGGCAGGAAAGCACCAGGAGGGATCTGCAGGGCCAGTAATTCACTGGGAAAACTCCATAAGACTTGGACCACACTCTATACCCTCAAACTCCATAAAAGCGCTAGAGTGTGAGAGCCTCCCAAGAGCCAAGATACACGACAAACACCACTTTGACAGTACCTGGGGCTTTCTACAGCTGGCTTTTAAACAGGGCTTCAAAAACATACTTATTATAGATCTATTTTGTCATTCTGTAAGCTCAGCTGTTTGTTCTAACTGAAATGCTGTAGGTGGCTTCTGCCCCTTGGTTTATAGTAGAGAGACATGCAATGAACACAGTTTGCAAAACACAGTTCCTTCAGCAAAAGAAACAGTTATTAGGGTGGACAGCACAACACCTTAGCCCATTGTCCTGGGTTTATGAAATGATTCATAAACTCTGAGAGTTCGAAGACAATCTCACCCCTTCCATTATCTCAGCTGTGGAAAAACTGTCC
>WYDI02028822.1:0-25925 GCA_009867235.2 Psittacus erithacus
GTTTAGTGGGAGGTGTCCCTGCCCATGGCAGGGGGGGTGGAACTAGATGATCTTAAGGTCCTTTCCAACCCTAACTACTCTATGATTCTAAGCTTTTAATACTTCTTTGGAAAACGAATACTCCCTATTAAAATAAATGAGTATTTCACTTACAAAAAACATAATCTGGGGTTTAAGGATATAGACAGTTTTTCTCCATTAACCTGCACAATACACATAACCAAGCTGGTTTGCCAGGGTACACATTCTACCACATACATCTTCTTTAATGAAAAAAGCTATTTGCAGGTATATGACAATAAAAAGCTCCTTTCTAAGAGTTGACTGCACTCTGCAGCCTGATGCACTTTGGCATTATCACAGCCTGCAGCTTCAGCATCCCATCAACACGCTGTGATGTCCTCACAACACTTTCAACATTGTATTTCTTTAATTAGCAGAGCTTTGCTCATAAAGATCCTGTTTGCACAAACAGCTCTACTAGAGTTGGAATCACCAGAGCTGCGTGTTTGATAACTCTACAGTTCGTGGAGAGTTTCATGTGAAACAGCTTCTACTTTTGCATATAATTCTTCCAGCATATAAAGATGACTTAAACTGGGATCTCCAGAGGTAACCTACTGCAGCATCTCTGGGTCTCAGGCTCAAACTGAAGCTCTTCCACCCATATAATGGACGAAGGTTCTTTTCAGAGCCAAATGTGAAAGCAATGATGCAAAAGGGATGATTCCAAGAATTTCCAGACAGACTTGTGAGGGTCTGTTTCTCAACTGTGAGAAGCTGTGTGATTTCCAAGTAACTACTTGAATTAAGAGTGTTCTGACGGGAATGATTTTGCAAACTCAGGGCCAGAGGTCTCACTGTTCAAGAATGCTGATTTATGACACCACTCAATCCAGTTACATGAACTACAGCATGATGATACAGAAATGGGGAGTACGGACACAGAGAAGGACTCCTTTAATAACAGCAATCCACCCAGCTTTAATTTTATGCACAAGGAAAGCAGCATTAAAAACTGAAATCCAACCAAGCTGCTCCTAAGGAGCAGAATGTGCTTAAAAATATCAGTTGTCACCACACAGCCCATAGTGATCCCCCCCACATTTAATAATACCTTGCTAAAGGTGAGCAAAATGCTGCAGCTGGATTGGAAAACTCCATAGTCCTCGACCCCAGCACTTCCTTCCCAGGAATAAACTTCAAACTGTTTGGATTCGGTGTGTCCTGAGTTTGAATAAACATCCCTCTTACTGGAAATTAAAGCAAACAAAACAAAACAGAAAGAAGAAAAACAGTGTAATCAAACCTAAATAGCTTAAATGAAGTCAAGGATCCTGATACTTCAGCAAGCCAAGCTGAGGGCAATGGCTGTGCTATAGCAAACAGCAGCAGTAATAGTTCAAAGCACAATGCAGTGGGTTCCACAAAAGCTTTCAGACAGACACAAAGGCTGATTAACACAGGAACACCATCTCACGGCAAACAAGATGATAAATGGAAGCTTGTCTTTGCTCCTTTTGCTAGCTTTTTATTTACTAAAAGCCATCCTACTGCAACAGCAGGAGACCAGTCCCACCCTCCCTTTCTACTGAAGGCCAAGAGACACAACCTTCACATCTGTTGTGTTCAGGTTTCTTAATTTTATGATGCTCAAGTGCTGATTAGTCCCTCTTCCAGCATTATCATTTCCTCTTGAAAGCACAGTCAGTTTTATAAACCCTTTGTTGAAGATACACAGAATTTATGGGGTTTGGGCTTCATCTCATTTTTCAGCGCTATAAAAAAGAAAACCAAGGGCAACAACAGTTACAGCGAACCACTCCTATCACTTATCCTCCAGAAACTGAACTGATCAAACAGCTCAACATAAAATTACTTACAATTCACTGGCAAAGATGTTTAAAAGATATGTTTTTACTGAAGTTCCTTTTGTGGAGTGTGTCTGTCTTTCAACAGCAGAATGTAAATAACCTGATCTTGACTGAAAGTTAATACTCTACATTTAATGGTGTACATTTAATAGTGTATATTCCTGCCGATGTGTCCACTCAGCATATTCCTAATGTCCCACTGAAACTGAACACCAGCTAGGGACAGTGTCTTGTCTTCTAATTCTTTCTAGTTCTCCTCCTTCCTAACTCTCCCTGCACATCAAAGAACACAACGATACACAAACATTCAAGAAATAAAAATGCATTTTAAGCCAAAAAATCAGTAGGAACTAATATTTATAAACAAACACTAGTTGAGAAACAAACTCAAAGAACTCAAAAAGCATGCAATAGGGATTTAGGGCAGCGAAAAGAGCTGACATTTTCATTTCTGCAGAGTGCCATTTTGCTCATGACTGTTTAGTATTAGATGACAAATGACACTACACAAATGACACTACTTATAGGTTGCCGAATTGTTACTGTATGTGTCTGTCATGGTAGCAACCCATTTGACTTCAACATGCACAATGGCAAAGCACACACACACATTTTCTAGCATGGATGTTCTTAGTTTTAACATAGGAAGAGTAATCCCAATGGAGCAAGCAACCAGTCAGCTTTATCCACAGGGATGGAAGAAGTACTCATCTTCCAAACCCAGCTGGCATCCAAAATCACATCCAGTGTAACAGTGTAGTTTACAAATGACCAACAAGGGGGGATTTGGATGGTGTAAACCGTGTACAGTGCCCAGTTTTTGAAAGCAATGGGTCACATTATTCATCTACCACCTCTACCACCCTGAAACATAAATGGCTGCTGAAAAGGTATCTGCGGGGGGGCCTCTGTACTAGAAGTGACTTCTGCAGTTGAGGGTCTGCCTTCCTCAGACCACGTCTTTCAATCATGAATCAACCTGGAGAGTTCTTTGCACAGTTGTGAAAATAACTCATTGGGAATTTATTATTCCATACTTGACAACTGTCTGTATTTACATCAAACATCTGTGGTGCTTCTTTCAGCCCTCTGTGGAACACTCCGTATATGCCCATGCATGCGCTTAGTTTGCATCAGCTCAAGGTAAGAGGAAGATACCAGAGGCCACTGTTAGCAGGATACTTAAAAAAGCAGGTAAAATACTACATCTACTTGTAAGAGTCTGCCTGTTGAGTAAAACTGCAATAGGAAAAATGATGCTGGAGCTGATAAGACAGGACTTGTCTGCAATCAAAATTAAAAAGAACCTTCTGCCTGAGCAGACTCATTTAAATAAGATTTCCACTTGTGACTAATGCCACGCAACAGCACCCGCAGAATGTGTCTCACACTCTTCCTACTGCAGCATTAGAGATCAGTTGCTAAATCTCTCAGGCAGGTGCAAACCCAGCGTTTTTCTGCACTGCAAATTTCAGATTATTTTTAATTTTTCTGAGCATCAGAGCCTATCCCC
Organism: Psittacus erithacus; assembly: GCA_009867235.2. Lineage (NCBI taxonomy): Eukaryota > Metazoa > Chordata > Aves > Psittaciformes > Psittacidae > Psittacus > Psittacus erithacus. Next base: position 3,388 of record WYDI02028822.1, read on the forward strand.
CAACATAGCAGGAACAGCAACGTCAATCTGAAACATTGCTTTTTCAGGGTAATACCAGGTTGCAGACAATTTCAGTGAAGCATGCCTGGATGGAGGGAAATCAAAACAAGAAAGTATTGCAGGTTTAGGAATGAAAAGCTGTGCCCCTATCCTTGCCAGGTTCTAGTTGGACAGCCAGCAGTTTTATCTGGCAGAGCTCAGGAGCTGAAGCTGGACAGAAGGCAACACAAAGTCTTTCACAACAGACACATTTACACCAAGAAATTAAATTAAGAAGTGCAGCAAAGCCCAAGTAATATTTTGCATCAACAAAGCCCCTCATATGCTTTGGCAACTGAATGACATAGCACAAACATGCATAATCAAGCACAAAGAGAGCCATCCAAACTTCTCCAAGCTCCAAATGCACTGAAACTGCATTAAAAACCATGTAGGAAATGTTACACCACTCGGCTTTCAAAAGGAATAACAAACTTTCATTACTGCCACAATACACAAACCCATAGTACATTCATCTCTTCATTTTTAACTAGTATTTACCTGCATTACGCCACAATGCAAGTGGAAGAAATGGTTTCTTTCGCACAAGTTGGTGGAAATGCTGTTGAGGTGTCAAATTATGATCTTTCACCATTGTACGACAGAACCTAGAGAATAAGAATTTTACTAACAATTCCCAAATTGCATTACCCCACAGACAAGAGCGGCTCGCATGCTTCTCTCTTGGGTAATGCAGCAGGCTGGATCACAGAGACACAACTCCCAAGTTTTAGTCACCTAAAACATTAACCTAAACTCCTTCATTCACTAAAACCAGGCAAATCACCTTACTTACTTGTGACAGAAGAGGATAAATCACCCTAAATAAACCCTGTCATCTTCTTGACAGTAACCAGTGCCTAGATATCTAGCTTGGACTAAATACCTGATTTTCAGATTGCAGACAGCAGGAGATGAATCCAGCCTCAAGCACCTGAGGCTAAATAAAGGCCACAATTTAATCCTATACTCTGTAGGTTTAGCTGGTCAAAGATAAGGGTCTCCTATGGGACTCTTGGAAGATATGAAACAAGTGAAAAAGTTAATGCAATGGCTACTCTTGCACTCACAACTGCCATAAGAAAAACACAGCAGGACACCTGGATAAGAGATAAAACCCCTCTTAGCTACTCACATCAAGCCATACCTCACCCCTGACCACCTCTACGTAGTTCTTCCCTTGGAGGAATAAAGAAACTCAGTACATTCCTGTACAAGTATTGCTCCAGAACTAAACCAGACCAGCTAAAAAGAGGCCCTGCTCCACACTGGCCATTAGCAGCCGAAACAAGGGTGGCGTCATCTGCTCAGAGGGAGTTAAAGGGGGAAGAGCAGAGAGGAAAAGAACTGTAACAGAAAAAGGAAGGTGGAGTGATGGAGTAATAGGCCTAACTTTCAGAGTTAAGGTTTTCACAGCTAAGTGACAATCTGAAGAGGAACCAAAATCCACCTTGTTTCACAGATACCATGTACTGAGGACTCATTATGTCTCATTTCTCTCCTCCTTTTGAGATACAGAGCAGGGAAAGCAGGTAAACTAAATACACTGCAGTAACAGGGGCTGGTAAGAGAGGCAGCGATTCTCTCGGGGGCTCGTAAGTTGGAGCACAAGCACAATACCAGGTGCAGATTCCTCAAACATGGGAACAGGAGGAAAGCTCTGTCTGGAAATGTACCTCCTTACTGTGAGTGAAGGAATATGAACCCGGAAAGGGTCTGAATCATGTTATTTGCTTACTTTTGTGGTCTTGATAGCAGGCAGAGAGGCCACAACGGGATGTAAGGAAGGGCCTCCAAGTTCTCCTTTCCCCCTTAGATATGGGGAATAAAGATGAGAGCCCATTTTACACAATGGAGCAGATGTGCCCACAACCACACTGACCTTTGATTTTCCCCTTATTACACAGCCTCTAGCACTTGTGGTGGGGGGAATTTCCTCTTACTGCTTGGTCCCAAGGACACGTATGTGGAGGGGGAGTCCACTACCTCTCACTTCATGATCCTATGCACATATCGGGGCGAATTACTTCTTGTAGCACGGTCCTGAGCCCTACGAGGGGAATTACGCCTCATTACTCACACCTCTGCGCGTAGGGGACCAGCAGTTCCTCAGGCGAAGGCCCTCCGCACCTGTGTGGCGGGGGGAATTAACCCCTCGCTGTTATAATGGTGTAGAGAGAAGTAAGAGACTCTCACTCCCCGTCTGTAGCGAGGGCAAAGAAGAAACAACTTCACCCTCGCCCGCCCTGCCGCGGCGCGGAAGGAAAGCGGAAGAGCGAACGCGGCCTGGGAGGTCTGGGTGCCGCTCGCTGCGACGCGGCCTCCCCCAGCCGCGTGGGGAAAGGGGAGAGAAGGGACCCTTCGGGGGAAGAAAGCCGCGTTCCCTCCTCCGGTCCGGGGCAGCGCGGAGCCCCGAGGTCACCTACCGGGAGCCCAGCCCCGCAGCCGCGCCGAGCCACCGCGCAGCCGCCATCTTGGCTCTCCTCAGCGCCGTTCCCGCCGGCGCTAAGGCGAGGCTGCGGCCCCTGGCGGCGGCGGGCGGGAACGGGGCCTTGTCCGGACCCTCTGGAGCTTTACGATCCAACAGAAATAAACGGGTTTTAGCCTTCAAACCACCACTTTCCCCTTCTTTTTTAATACTTCGTATCACTCCGGCACATTCCAGAGCGATGAGGCTCCGCTGTCCGCATCCCAGCTGCTGGCATCGCTTTAGCACCCTCTGGAAGCAGCAGCGTTACCACACGCAGCGCTGAGCTGGGTTCACCGCAGTAACACAAAAAAAGACCCTTTTTCCCCCTCCCCAAATCTCACAAACCATCAAGAAACTGCGAATTCAGCCCAATAACCTCCCAGACATGGGGGTTTTGGGAAAACCAAAGGTGTGTTTGCTTTGATTAGCAGATATTTGAGGGAGAAGCTCTTGCTTTTGCAGCGGCAGCCGCTGCCAGCACTCAGGACTCTTGCACAAGAGGATGAAGGAGAACTTAGCAAGATGAAGACTCCCCCCTTAATATGATTAGTTTTGCCAATTTTGGCCCAAAAAGTCACTTAAATTAGGCCAGTCACAGTTTATTCTGTTACAATTAACTAATTTCATCTCAAAATCCAGCCAAGTTCTTTAACGAACCTTCCAGTTTCAGTCATTCCTCTCTGGATTCGCTGTTCCTTGGCACGCTGCTGCATTCACATCCAACACGTTTTCCCTTGGCTTTGCCAAAACCCGTTCTTGGATCCTCCCTGTGCTCCACCACAGCTCAGCACAGATCCCCTTTGGAATGAGTTCCCCACAGCTCAGCACAGATCCCCTTTGGAATGAGTTCCTGCTGCACCTCTGGGTGCGCAGGGAGGGCTCCATAGCTGTGGGCCTGCAGCATTGAGCTGGATGTGAAGGTTTCTCTGTGGTAAAGTGGGATAGCCACTGCTAAAAGATCCTAAAGCATTAGGATCAGTTTGACTTCCCAACTGGTGGATAAAGCAGTAGGGATAGATTAAGTTCAATACCTTGGTGGGAAGAATTCCTTGTGTCCGGGATAACCATTGTGCATGGGGAGGGGAGAAGGAATGCACAGAGATGCACTGCAATCAGGTACGGCTTTAATAGAATGTACATAGGTTTACAACTCCAACAGTTCTCCATCAGGATGATCGGGAACGCAGATGATCGCACCTGGAATGGGAACGTGACTCCATGGAATCTGCGAGCCAGATCCGGCTCCTTCCACAGACTGCCTCAACAACAGCGCAGTGCAAACGGGACACGATGACTTGTCACAGCGAGGACCATGGATGCTTCCAGCTCCATGGGGAAACAAGGGAGTTGCTTGCACTGTAGCGTGGAGTAGCTGCATCCTACATCAGAGCAAGCCCGGCCCTCCTCAGCCCTGTGAGCAGTTAATTCGCTCTTTGGAGAGGAGGGATTGGGAATGGTGGAGCATCAATACCCCTCTGATAGGGGAGTATTATAGGGGTGTTTAAGGGTATTTACCCTACCTACAACGGAAGCTATAGGCCATGGCTTATCTTAGGAACACTAACACAGCTGACCAGGTTTCAGGAATGTGTTTCAGAACTGGAACAAGATTTCATTGTCAAGATAACTACTGTAAAAATGCTTTGGAGTCTTCGAGTGCATTGAAAGGCCTTGATTTAACACCATGGCAATAAAAGAAAACAGTAAAAAGCCCACAAGAATTCAATTCCCCAACCCAAGTCTTTGGTGGAAGCTGAGTTAAAGTAACCGGTTACTGCTTTGGAGTGATTGAGAGTTCAGCCATTAAACACATCTCGCTCAGCCTTGCTTTAAGTGCTGCCAAAGAGAAGGCTTACACAGGTTTGCTGTTCCAAGCTCAAGATCACCCATGTGCTCCATGCAGAGCGTGCATTACAGATTGAGTGTGTGCCGGCTCCAAAAAGACTTCAGGTTGTAAACTTCACCCCGTGTGTGACTGGTGCGGAGCTGAACAGGACGGAGATGTGGGGCAAGCCCCACAAATACTGCAGCAGGTTAACAGCAGGGTGGCTGGTCCCCTTATGTGCTGTCCGACCCTCATGGCAGTGAGGCACACAGAGCCAAGCCAACCAGAGGTTTAGAACCAGAGAATCATAGTTCATTTTTCACAGCAGAAACTCTTGATTAATCACTTTGAAGAGAGGCTCAAGATGGGGAGGGACCAGTCCCTTTGCCAGCATGAATGTAAGATTGTCCCAGGGCTGTGGCCCTCTGACCATGCCTGAGGACCAGGGCAGTTAACAGAACTTACTCCAGCTTTAAAATCAAGACATGAAACCAATGGTTTGTTCAGCAAAGTGGCTTCAAAGTGCTGCAGGGTGGCTGTACCAATCTGGGTTCAGCAGTAGCAGCAGCTACTCCTTCTCAGTAGCTGGTGCAGCCTGAAAACAATGCTGATAACACTGATGGTTTGAGTTGTTGCTAAGTGATGCTTACTCTGACCAAGGACTTTTAGTCTTATGCTCTGCCAGGGAGGAGGGGAAGCCGGGAGGAAGCAGAGACAGGACACCTGACCCAAACTGACCAAAGAGGTTATTTCATACCACAGCACATCATGCCCAGTATAGAAACTGGGGGCAGTTACCTGGAAGGGTTAGATCACTGCTTGGGTTGGGGTGGGTATCGGTCAGCAGGTGGTGAGCGGTTGTATTCTCTCCCCTTGTTATTCCCTTATCATTATTATTATTGGTGGTAGTATTGTGTTTTACCTTAGTTACTGGACTCTTCTTATCTCAGCCTGTGGGATTTACATTCTTTCCATTCTCTTCCCCATCCCTCTGGGAGCAGGGACAGGAAGGACGAGAATAAGCAAGTAGCTGCGTGGTTCTGAGTTACCAACTGGGCTTAGACCACAACACAATCTTATTATGACCACCAGTTGTGTAGCAAAGGAAACAATTCCCATTATTCCTCCCCATTCATTAAAACCAGTAAGCTCCAGAGAGCAGAGTTGAAGCTGCAGCACTGGTAGTGCGGGATGAGGAGGAAACCAGGCTGGAAATGAGATGGAGATCAGATCAACAGGCACTGAAATTCAGTTTTCTGCCTAGAACCAAAAGTCCCATCACTTTACAGGTCGCCCGCAGAGATACAGACAAGCTGCCTCCACCCCCCAGAAGAGCTTTCAAGCCACTTAAGTACTGGATATATGCTGGGAGGATCATTAGCTTCTGGGGCAGGGTTTGCTTGCTCTTTGTGTAAAGTGCTTGAAGAACAGAAAAGCTGCAAAATGGTAGCTGGAAATTCAGCCTGACTCAACGTGAAGCAGGGCTGCAGCAAGCCCGCACACCCTCTGGGCCTTGGTGGGTTCTCCCTTCCACCCTTGGCTGGCAGTGCAGGAGAGGGAGGGCTGAAGAACCCACAGCTCATCACCTCGCCAACAAGGGGCAAGGGATCTGAGCATGAAGGGGAGCAGGATGATGCTCCTCCAGCATCAGCTAAGGGAGGCCTGGATGTTGAAGGACGTTTCACAGAATTACCCAAATGCAATTTTTCAAGTAAACATGCAGGAAGGAGAACCTGGATCCAGTTTGCAGAGGTAATACCTTGAACCCACCTCTTCTTTACACATGGGACCTGCTTACTCCAGGGAAGCATCTCCCTTGTTCCACAGGCCTGACCCCCCTTCCAGCAGCTTCCCAAGCCAATTCAACAGCTTGAGGCCAAGTTCAGCCCCACGACACAAGTTGTGTGTTGGAACAAAGCTGGACCCTCACTCCCAGTGTCTTCAGTACCCCTTGAATTCACAGTTTGCATCTCACAAGGATCCAATCCAGCAACAAGCGACTTGAGGTGTGCATGATGTGTGTATTTAAAACAGAAACAACTGCCTTTCGGGTATAGACTGAAACAAAAAACAACAACAAAACACAATCAACAGCCTCAGCATTGCTGAAGGAACATCTCCAGGGAAATCCAAGGAATTCTTTACTGTACTTCTCAAGACATGGTGACAGAGGACACAAAACCCACCAGTATGCATCAATATTACTTCACCCCGAGTGTAGCAGAGCAGAACTGGACCTGACCTGGGCCCAGCAAGTCGCTATTTGCCAGCAATCAGGCTGTGCAAGCCTCCCTGCTTCCAAGTGTTCTCCCTCCCCATCCCAGGGCTGCAAGAGCTCAGCCCAAACTTCTTCCTCTCCCCTAGAGGCGATCCCCACGCCAGGCACGTCCAGCAGAACATTTGGCTCATGTCTTGCAATTAGGGATGTTTTGGAGGGGACTGAGTTTGGGGAGGGGAACGGAAACCTGGAGCAGTTGGTAACTCCTATTTGTACATGCTTGGCTAGTCAGCTCCTGGCATTGAGGGTTTTTCCATCCCTCCTCCCCTTACACTGCTGGGTGAGGAGTCACCCCCGGACTGCGCAGGGCTCTGCTTTGTTCAAGCAGCCCTCACTTGTATCTTTAATATGCCTGTTGCATTCCTCTAGTGCTTATTATTTGGACAAAGCTATATACTAGAGGTGGTATCAGGGGGTCTTTTCCCTGCCAAACTAGACTGAAGTCTATTTTGAGCTGCAGAAGCTCTCCCAAGTGGGACTCCAGCGAGTTAGGAGCAGCTGTACCTGATCCTTCCATCTCTTACAGTGACATCACTCACAGTACAATCCCACCAGAGAGTGGGCAGGGTAGGGACCTGCTCGACATCCTGATCTCAGCAACCCATCCCTTTGCTCATGGGAGACCCCCAAAGGCAAGATACGTCCTTATCCTCAGTGCAAGGCTCAGCTCACACCATAATGAACAAACTCCCTTGGGAAATGGCCACCACGAGGCTTTTAAGAGACTTGGCCGCAGGAGTCAAGGGGATTTTTTCCACAGCATCAAGTCCTTAAGATTAAACCCACCAAAATCTTCTCTTGGGAGACATTCTGCAGCACCAACACCTCTCAGGGGAAGGATGACTGCACTGCAAAGATCCACCTGCAACTGAGAGCCCAAAGAGCCCCTACACCTGGATCTTTGGAAGCCACTCCACACTTAAATAGCCTTTGAGGGCCAGAAATTGCAGATCTGAGACAACTTCTGCAAGCAGGCATTTTGCAGAATCAAGCTGGGAGGTTTCACTCTTATTCCTGTCCTACATCAGTGGAAGGAGAGGGGTGCACAGTCTGCTTGCTTTCTGCCCATCAGGGCTGGTTTTCCTCCAAACACTGTACTGGGATTCCCTACATCAATGGCTGAACAAACAATAAGGAGTTGTCTTTCTCCTTGGGAATAGGGTAGAATACACAGTATTTCAGAAGCAGAGCAAACATTCCCAAAGGAGCATGGATGGATTTTGTTTAGGTTCATCCTTTATCACTAGGAAAACAAAAGGCAGAGTTTACAAACAGAGGGGAGGTTCTCTACAGCTCAGGCTAACCGGATTGCAGCCAGTGCTGAACCACATGAGGTATGGAGCTCAGGATAGCCAGTGAGGCGTTTGCACACTCAGCTTTTCTGTAAGGCTTATGTTTAATACTGTAAAACAGCTGCCCAGCTCCCTCTTGCAACACCACCATCAGCAGATCCCTGGGCTGGCATAAACCAGACAGGGAATATGCACATGAACTGAAAGAAATGGCTCTAACACAGACCTGGTGCCACCATCTCCTGCCTGGCATCACCTACGGATGCACGCGACAGACTCTGAAGCAGGGCGGCCAGGTTTACCATCGCTGCCACGCAGCAGGAATATACAACATTGCTGTCTTGCACTGATAGGAAACAGGGAAGAAGTCACAATAACCCTTCAACCTGTGAAATCTCTTCCTTTCCAGAGCACTAGCAAGTCCCGCTTGACTTGCTCTGTAATTCATAAACCTTTTCATTCATCTTGTAATGCCTTTTCCCAGACAGGACCAGAAAATATGGAATATTACTGGTTTGGGAAAGCATCTAAACAATAAATGGAGGGGAAGACAGTGAGAGGGGGAAGGTGAGAAGCAACTGAGAAGGATATGAAGATCCTGAGAGCCAGGTTTGAGACTAACATAACTTAAAATGGTTCAACTATATAGCACTGCAAATAGAGTTCTGACCAAAAAATAATAATTATTTATATATATATATATTGCTGTATCATTCATTTCAACTAAGAGGTTCAAGGTCCCGTGAGAGGTGGTCCTAGGGAAGCACACCTCCCAGCTCACAGCAGATTAAGGCTTTTGCTTTCCTGCTTTGGAAGGAAAGGGTGCAGAAGCAAAGGGATCCCCGCCGGGCAGCTCTGTAGTCCTGGAAGACAGAGGGACAACAGAGACAGATCCTGCTATTGCCTGCCTGTTGGTCTGAGAAACCACTTTGTAAGCAGCGATGGGCTTCACGTCGAGCCCCTGCCCATCTTCTGGACTGTAGTGACGGGAGTACTTGGACAGGGCTTGTGGACGGAAAGGCTTGGTACCCACGGAGCCCAGCACGGCCTCCTGCAGCAGCGTGGCTCCTCCTGGGCTCCTCTCACCAGCAGAGCCACCCTGCTCCTGCGGCACACAGCCTTTAGCAGGGATGTGCTCCTGGGGCTCTGTGACTCTGATGGAAGAGGGATGAAGGTTTCCTGGCTGATTAAACCCAGCAGAGGGATACTGAGCTCTTGCCAAGGCTGTGGACCCACACATTGCAGAGTCCAGGCTTGGGATCACGGCGTTAGCTCGGTGTTGGCCATCGCCTCCTTGATTCAGGACGATGGGAGGTGTGAATGACTCTTTAGATGTACTATGGGAAGTCAACTCTTCCACGCTTTTCTTTTTAGTGAAAGGGGCTCTCAGAAACACGTCTGCTTCTTCAGGATGCCTCAGAGCCATGTTCCCCTTGGCGATAAAAGGAGCTTTGGTAAAGACATCCACCTCATCAGGCACTTTTCTCATGCTTCGGAAAGGAGCTGTGGCAAAGACATCCGGCTCATTAAAAACCTCCCCGGTGTGTGATTGGAAGGCAGGGAACAGCGACTCCCCTGCTCTAGGCTGGGAGTGGGGATCTTCTTTGGAGGCCTCACGCCTTTCCCTGGGGACAGACTGCAGGAACCCTGGGCACAACTTGCAGGTTTCCTCCTCCTCTTCCGAATCCATCAGCAAAGGCCTGGACCCGCTGCAATCCAGAATGTCCCCTTCATGGTCTGTACCCTCTCCTTCACTGCTGTAGAAGGAGCTGTTGCTTGAAGGACCATCTCTTGCCAAGTAATCTGACTCCGAGTTGTGCTGCTTTTTCACCTCCCGCATCTCAGACTGACCCTTGTACAAAGCAAGTCCATCACTGCCAGAAGGTCCTTTACAGAGTCCAAGAGCTACAACTGGGAACAGGGCTGGATCCCTCTGAAGACCTAAAAACGCAAGAGAAGAGCATTACTCAACAAGCTCCATCTCCTCAGTCATCCATAAGAAAGGTACTTGTTACACAAGAAATGTCATGCTGTACACATTTAAACCACCATCACACATGGAAAATGGGAAGGAGAAGGAGAGCAAATAAAAGAACATACAAATGCCAGGGAAGGGACTGAAGACACATGAAGTGACACAGTTCAGCACCGCCTCACAGCTCAGGGACACCACTTTCCAGAAAGAGATGGAAGATGTCTGACACACGAATGGGCAACCCCAGCACCCTCTCAGCACCATTCCACAAGGTTTTTCTCTGCCACCCACACCAACAACCACCACAGGAGAGGTTTTCACTTTATAACATGCTGCTGGAGTGAAGCTGCAGCAAACAGCCGAGTTTTGTCACCTCATTCTGCACTGGTGCTTGCTGACTGCCCTACAAGCAGACATACTGCTTGGCATAGCCTCTGTTGCTGTGAGCCATCCCATGGGTACATGGAATTACACTCAGGTAGGTAAAATACACAGGGATGAATCCCTACAACCTGCTATAATAACATACACAGTTCAAAGGATGAAGGTCAGCCTGCAGCTTTTAATAAATGCTGGTAACTGCAGTAGCATTACTTAAATCACTGCAAAGCAAATGATTTCAAACACTCCATACCACAGCTTCAAATCAAGCATCTAACATAACTCTTAACAACCTGGCTGGCTTCTGTGTTAATGCAACAAGACAGTGTGGGGAGAGGCTTGCTGTTCCGGGCTCCTCCACATAGAAGAGCCCAAGATGGGATTGGCTTTGCCTTATGACTCACACAGACAGAACACAAGATAGCTTACCTTCAGAGAACTACTGGCAGGTTAGAAGTGTGTCATTGGGCTCATGTTAGCAAGGGGATAGGAAAAAGGCATGTGAAAACGAAGCAGTGTGAATTGCAGGAAGAATGAGGAGGGTCATGACGGTAGCTGATGGATAAGTGAGGTACTAACCAATACACCCTGCTATGACAAGAAAGCATCATCCCTCAGGTTAATCGCTCCCATTTACACTGTTTCTCCATCACCTCCATAGCAAGTGAACCCCTTCTCACAAGTAAAGACACAGCAGTCATTCATTAGGCATCAAAACCGGTATTTATTGGGAAACTATTCACTTGGATACATTACACTGCTACGGAAAGACAGTGTCGAGATATGAACATTCCATAAGTTACTCTACAAAAATACTATCGCTTTCCTGCAGCCAATGTTGCCAGCAGCACTTTAAGCTCAGATGCTAATCCCAGCCCACAGGAACAGTACGTGTGCAGTGGGGCTTTCTTCCAGGAGGCTGGTTATGTATTTACCAGGTGTTATCGGGAGGGTTGGAGAGCACAGGTTGAAGCAGAGCAAAACCGGTCGCCGCATCACGCAACCACCTCGGAATGGCCCAGTTCTCACGGAAACACAGCGTGCAGGAAAACAAGGGAAGGAAAAAGGCATTTATCATGGGGAACCTTGAGGCAAACCAGTGCCCGTCGGTGCACAAAACCAGTACAAACCAGTCATTTGAGCTGAAGTCTCCTATTTAAAGAGCTACCTGCGTTAGTAGCTGTAGACGTTTGTGTAAGCGATGACACTTGGAGTAAGAGGAGCGTTGCCAGGGTATGAGCCTGTTTGCTCATCTCTGACCTTGTGCATTAGGCAGAACACTGGGTTTGGAAAAATGACCTTTCCCAATGCTTTGTTTGCCCATCCCAAGTGAGAAGGGAAGCGGTTTTCCTCCTCACTACGGCCAGAACTGGTGGCTGAATTACTGTGGGAGGAGAAAATGAAGTGATGCTTCAGTGTGAGCTCCTTCTGGTCTCCGGTGCTGAGCTGGTTTCAGAGCCACCAGGCAACAGAGCAGGAAGGGAAAGGACCTGAGAATCTGACACCAGAAATGGCCACAGGAATAGCAGCATGCACTGGGAAGTGTGGGGATTTACTGACAAGAGAGGAGGAGCACCAGCGATAATCCATGTTCTGTTTTCCTGATGTTGAAGGAGGAAGACCTGGCTTCCAGATCCCATCCCACAGCATCTGACCTCAGGCACCTTTTCCTTCCCATGTTCTTGGGATCTCATCTGCTTCCTTTGGCAGAAAGCAAAGGGACAGTCCCAGGAGGAGCTGCGGCAGCATCACTACAAGGAAGACATCCTCATGCCAGCATTTTCCTTTGGCTAACATCTGGGAGCATGCCGAGGCAATGGCTTAGACATCTCTTACATGTTAGATAAAGGTCTGAGCTATGCTTAAGACACCAAAATACACAATCACATCATAAAAACCCCAAATCCCTTTGTGTAAAGGTCAGGTTAGAGCTAACAAGACACGATCAGTGCACTGCCGTAAGTAGCCACAGCAACAGGCTGTGCAGAGGAGGTTTCAGAGGACAGGGAACTGCAGTCAGTCAGCGCTGAGGGATGCTACTGAGGTCTGAGCTCAGAGAGCCTGGGATGGTTCCACATGAGAAGGGTATGTTTGTTCTGTACAGCACAGAAAGGGTCACTCCAGGGGCTGGCAAAGGACAAGTCCTGTGAGACAGGGCCTGTCTGTGTGCAGCCCTGCCCCTCCTCTGCCTAACTGCGCTCCCAATCGCACCATGCAAGAGGCCTGAAAAGAGCCAGGCAGATGGTTTGCCTGAATGGACACACAAAGAGATGCCTCTTCTGCAGAGGCAGCACTTCCTCACATCTGCCTATGCCAAGATGGACACAGTCAACGGGCGGCTGCCTCTTTTGTCCCCCCTCCTCTGGGCTCCAGGATCTGTGCGTGACTTCATGGGGAAGCATCCCTTAGGTTCGGAATGAAGCCAGGTTTTAACACACACGCACGCACTCCTGACACTCCTTTACAGCATCAAATCTTCACAGAGCCCGAGCTTACAGCTCAGGTTCTGCCCTACCCCTGTACAACACGTGCCTATCAGTTTGGATTCCAGGCTCAGATATAAGTACTAAAGAAACCACACTCCAGCTCCCTTTCTGCAGGGAGAACCTGAGTATTAAACCCACTTATCACCTGGTAACGCCCCACCAGATAGCACTTACAAGACCATTTACCCCCGAGTTACAGCACTGACCCATGGAATTCCCCCATCTTTTAAGGAAAAGCATGCCCTGAAGTGGCCAAGTACTGGAATAACTGACAGGAAAGCTGTAAAACGTTTACTCTTCCTATGACAGGGGGCTGCAGGAGGCAGAGCAGCCACCGGGATGATGAGCTCATTGCTGGAGCAGAGCCCAGAACAAGAAAGGGGAGATGGAGGCATTCCTAGAGCCTAAAGCTGCTCTTTCACCAGATTTCAGCCAGCCAAAGTCAGGAAGGGCTCAACATGCAGGAACAGGTATCTAACACTCAGCACCATTATCCCTGGTTTGGCATTTGAAAAGGGTCAAAGGACTTCACATGCCTTTGTTCCTGAAACGCTGGAGTTTTTCCTTGCATTCCCATTCCTGGAAGCAACAAACCCCAAGACAGAGCAGCCCCATACAGTGCTCTGAGAACACCAAAGCTCAGCATCACCATGACTGTGTCATCTGGGGAGCAGAATGAAGTGTTTCAGCCCATAGTCATTGTGCTGTGGCAGAGTGGGGGTTCAGTGGCAGAGGGAAGGGGTGCAGTGCTCTGGGCTTGGCACCCTTGCACAGCCATTTGCAGCAAAGTGATGCAGGGCTGGTGTTAAACACGTCCCCCCCCCCAGTCCAACAGCTTACACACAACACTCACCCAAAGGGCACCAATAGCACTGTTTGTGTTCCCCCCATTTGTACTGTGCACAAGCCACGTGTTCCATCCACAAGAACACAAGGTGAGTTTCTAGGGGTTAAACCTCGAGAAAGGGCAGGAGCACAAGTCTCATGTGGGTACTATCCTTCCAACAACCCACCCTTCCTCCCAAGGCACAATGAGATCTGATGCTGTGCAGAGCGCCTGTGCTTCAGCGCATTGGCATGGCTGTCCCAGAGCACAGCTTCTGCCAGGGCAAGAGACGAACACAACGAAAACCCCTTCCCACCCCATCCCATGTTTCCTGCTGGGTGATGCAGTTCTGATGTGCAGCGCTCAACACCTCAGCAAAGAGAAGTCACAGGAACTGGTCTTACCCAGAAACCTCATTCATCTGAGCACTCCATCCCAGCGCATTCACACCGACCATTCCCAACCCTGATCCCTGCGAGTTCCTGAACTAGGAAACGTAATGGCTAAAAAGGAAAGAACATGCTCCATGCAGACACACAGACACAGCAGCACGCCGCGTGCCTGATGACCTTCTGCAGTCAGAGGCCCACATGCTCCACTTTGATGCTTGCTTGGACGCCCCAAAACTTGCTGAACTCTGGCCTGAATCGCATCTAAACCTTCATTGCAATAAGTGTTTCTCTCTTTTTCAAACCATTTCTAAGGCAGGGAGTTTGGAAAGGCTCTGGAGGCAATATCCTGCAAGCTTTCAGGCTGAAGGATGCCATCATCATTCATTTACCATCATTCATTTACAAGAAGCCCCCTCTAAAAAGAACTTCGCTCCGCACAGATTCACTCCAGCTGCCATTCACTTGTATAAGTGGCCTGTTCAAGGCTGAAGTTCCAGCTACTCCATGTAGTACCATGGTTGCAGCTGTAGTGCCTACAGCTCCTATGAGGAGGATCCATCTGAACAGGTAATGCCAAGAACACCACCGCAGGCTCCAGCCCATTAGGGCAGGAAGGAGAATCTGCTGTGATTCTGCTGACAGTCCATTTGTGTTATGTTCCTTAACAACACCAACCCTGCAACCCTCAGAAGGGGACAGAAACATCTTCCACAGCTTCAAAGAAGGCTCCAACCATCGTTATGAGGCTTATTCTGACACCACTTTGAGACTGCACCCAATGACTCCCAGGCAGACAGGTTCAGTTTGTCCCTTCACAGCAGCAGCTTTCACATCCAGCAGCACACCAGCACCTATAGGACAGCCACAGGGTCTGCAGAGCTTAAAATGAATCCCAAATCTCCACTCATTCCGTCTCTCTCATTTTCCATGCGTTCCACAAGTACTTGCAGATGAAGGAGGTCAAGATAAGACACCTCTCAAATGTAAGTTTCCACTGTACCATTTCCCACCCAGATCCATGAACAGCTACTGGAAAAAGCGATAAAATAACCATTCACATCTGCTTATTTAATAGCATTATTCACAACCCAGTGCATTTAGAGTTCGTTCCAGAACAACTCCCTTGAACAAGTGCCATTAGATTTAAAACCTTAAACATTCTTTAAAAGTACTTTAATTCACAGGAATCTTTGTTTCTAATATACAGTAGATGGTTACTTTGTAAAATCCATTCTCTTTTCATATAATCTCAGTATCTGACTATACAATAGCTTTCTATCTATAACATCTTCATGGTTTCCAGTCCAGCTCGCCTGTGCCTTAGGAATATAAACCCAAAAAAATAATGAAGTTTCTATCCACAATTGGACTAAGGTCATTTCCATCAGTTCTCATGTAAAGCTTCTCTTGGGAAGTGCAGTATACACAGGGAAGGATACAACACACTTCAGCAATACTTTTATTAGCAAGTGTAAGGTTGGAAAAGAAGAGGAATGGAGAGCGGACACCATCCATGGTGGTTCTATTTACAGGATTTGTTCAACTAAGCGTTGGGGTGGGGAATAGCAGAGAGGCTGGAGATAGGAAAGGAGGAGTCACGAGCTTGGATTTCTTTCCTTCTTAGCAAGAGGTCAGTACATACAGGTTTCAGTCGTTCCTACTTTCGCACATGGGAAACTGCACTTAGTACTACTACAGCTACATACACATACACAAGGTTAGCAGGAAGCTAGGAAGTTATTCCACTACAGAGGAAGAGTCCTTCTGTTCAGAAAGAGCTTTCAAATACAAGATAGAAATTCCGGACTTCAGGACCAGAAGCCAATGAAAACCAGGTTAGAGTATCCAGCTGATGGACCAACTAAGCGTGGGAAGGGAAAAGAAAAGGTAAACTCCATCGAGTTGTAGCAGCACTGAACTTCAAACCATCCGAACCAAGTGCATGCTTGTTCCACACAGACTGAGGAGTGGAGTCCACAGTAATCTTTGTCTACTGAAACAAATGTGTTCCATACTCAACTGGTTTGCACTATATGCAGTTACAAGAGAAAACGGGGAACCAAGAACAGACACCAGATGCTTGACTAAAACCAGGATTAAAAACAGACAAACGACTGGAGGACAATTTGATTCATACACGATTTACAGGTGGTTGAGGGGGGGAATTTGCTTTTTCTTCCAGTCTTAACACAGGAAAGAAGTCACAGAGAATACATCTGCTGCTGTCACAATGCCCTTTTCATCCCAATGAAGGTCAACAACACGCTAGTCACAGCCATACTCACATGGATGCGGTTCAAAAACCTTCTCAGGTCTCACTTAGGGTCATTTCTGCAGCTTTAACAATCAGGTTTAGGTGTGGTTTTCCCCTCCCCAAGGAAGTGCAGGTCATTCACAAGCAGGGCTGTTAAACAGCCGGGGACAGCCGGGAAAGCTCTCTTCAATGCACCATCACCAGAGGTACAAAGACAACTTCAGAGGAATTGGGTGCTTTCTCCTCCTCTGAAGTAACTGTACCTCCTCCACTGGTAATTTAGAAACCTCAGCTCTCCTAACCCGTGTTGTGCAGGAAAGGGACATCCCCCCTGCCTTCCCCTGTCCCCTTCCTCCTGCTCATTCAGCACAAAACAGGAACAAACCAAAACCCAACCCAAAGGCTGAAACACAGTCGCTCACGCACTACTCTAAGGAGAAAGGAGCCTGTGTGTACATCAGCCCCAGTTCTCTAATTCATGTAGTTAGGCTTTCCATGGTGCTATGTGGATATCTCAGCAGGGTGGCTAAGGATGGTACTCCCTTTACACACAGGCTACAGGGACACGTGCAGAAGGAACGGTAACAGGCTTTGACCAGCTTTAGAGAGGACGGGCTACCTGGAGAACTGAGACAGACTCCCAGGGCACGGGAGGACAGGGGGAAAGGTGGGTGACTGGCTCCTGCCAGCAGATTTGGTTTCCTTTGAATTGAGGAGAAAAAAGAAAGCAACAAAAGCAGCAAAAATAAAAGCCCAAAAGAACCACGCACGAAGGGAACTCTTCTGGAACTGAAAACGGAGGATTAGGTACGTTACAGAAACTGCGTCTGCTACTGTGTCACTGCTACAGGTCTATGAGCTGATCCACCAGCAGCAAAGACCTGGCTATGTTGGGAAGACTGGACTCAGAGCTTCCACTGTTGTTTCTAGAATGCCCACCTGAAAGTGTGAGAGATAGGAATTCAGTAGTGAACAGGACACGCACACACGACAGTTTCAGATGTTCAAGATCAAGCAAGCAAGACAAAAGTCAAAGCAAACCAGCAAATTTGCTCAAGCTCTTCTCATTGCTTATATCACATATCAACATATCAGCATTCCCCTGCTTGCTCTTCCACCCGCTTCCCACCACCCAAGCCTAACTGGCTTACATGGCAAAACATCACAGCAGCAATAATTTCTTCTTCTCAAGGTTTGCACCTAAGCTGCAGAATTCTGTCCTTACTAAAGGGTCTATCAAGTGAATATAGCTCCCAGAGTCTATAGAAAGGACTAGTAAAGGTTTTTAATCTATAAAAAGGACCATTAAAAGTTTTAACTCTTGGCATTTAGTTGCTGTTTGAAGAGCATCTTTGAGTTGGCAACCACTGCAAGGACAGTGGAGCTATCATGTGGCTTTCTCTAACTGGTACTTTGATACTGAAAGGAAGATGCTCCTCTTTATTCAAAGTATATATGTATATATGCCTTGTATATGTACCAAGGTATATATGGCCGAGCTTTGGTAGAAATCTTCTCTGACTTTCAGCAGCAGGAGCAGGGTTTCTACCTAATGAGCATCAGTCTTTGCAAGCTAGCATTGGAAGCAGAGCAGGGGTATAGCACATTCCTGCTGCAAACAAGAAGGGGCCTTAGGGAAGTCAATGAACTTCTACAACCCAACTTAAAAACCAAACCAAACCAAAGACAGAATCAAAACAAGATCAAAAGGGAGCCCTGGAGTCTGGCTTTAAACCTGCATTAGCATAATTCAAACGTTTCAGCTGCAGAGAGACCTATTTGACTGATGGGACAGCAAAAGGCTGCCTGCTTCTGTCCCTGCAGCACTGCTATTTGTTGTAAGGGAACAGCACTGCTTACATTAACCCTAAGTAAGGCTGGAACTGGTTGCAAAGATCACATGAGTGTGATCTTGGTCACAGGAATGCTGTGAAATGAGAAATGTCCCAGTCTGTGGCCCAAGGACCCCGCTTAAAGCTCTTCAAAGGAGGGGGGTGGCGTCTACCAAACCTCTCGCACCCGGCTCCCACAAATGCCTTTGAAAGGCATCAGCATTCACTATCAGCAGGAGTTTGAGTGTTATAAAGGGTTATCATCATCTCCCTTCCTTGTGCCTCATGCCAACTTAGCTTAAAAGTCAAAGGGCCTCCTTCCATTGGCTTGAACAGTAGGTAAGACACAGGAGAACGCTTCTTTAGCCACAGAAGTATCTGTGCCCTGCCTGGCTTCATGGGCTCTAAAGATGCTCCCATGTCTACTGTCTTTTTGGACATGCAGTCTTCTCACAGAGTCTGGACAAGTTTCAAGGCCAGTGTAAATCAGAGGAAGACTAAGCTCACTAAACACTGCAGTGCTAGTCTCTTACAGTTTATGATTTGAACTAGTTCACATGTGCTGCAGCACCACTGTCCCCAAACAGATTTACATTCATTGCTTTCCTTTTTCCTACCCTTTTCACCCCCACAGCCTGGCTTACCTTGTGAATTTTTGGATATCAACACTGGAATTGGGTCAAACTCATCTTCTGTCACCTTTTCAGAGCCCTCAGGAGCATCAAAGCCTGATATCAGGTTAGTATCTTCTGCAGCGTAAAGGAGAAACAGAGGTAAAGAAGCACAGACAGCAGAGAAGGCTGGTTAGAATGGCTAAAAAGTGTTAGAGCATCTTTTATGTTTCCAAAGACAGGGTTCAGAAGCAGCAGTTGTATTGAAAAGGTGAATAAAGCTGGTAAGCCTTTGGTAAAAAAGGTAAAGAGTAAGAGAGCCAATACACAAGCGGAAGGAAGGCAAACCAAAAGCAAGCCAAGCCATGAAAACCACAATAAAATGTGGTTAATCTGAAGTCTTAACCATTGCCATAGTTCAAAGCTGTGGTAAAAGCCCAGGGCTCCTTAGGACGGAGGGTGTTCTCCATCATCATCCAGTGGCTGTCAGGTATTAGGACAGCTTGAGAGCAGTCTGGCTACCAGCCCTCATATAATCATTGAATAGTTAGGGTTGGAAGGGACCTGAAGATCATCCAGTTCCAACCCACATGCACAAGGAGATGGAAAGGGCCAGAGGGGGGAAAGAACCAAAGAAGAGAACCACCACAGAAGAAACTCCAGTCATCCGCATGAGACAAAAGCCCTGAGCTTTCACCTGGGGTGATAAAACAAGCAGTGCAACATGCAGTCAGACTTAAAGCACCTGAAGACATCACTAGAGAGGGTTTAAAGGCCCCAGGAGCAGCCCTGGCACATCAATTCCATTGATCTCAAACCACATCAACTGCAGTGAGACACTTGGTGGGGGGCACTTTCAACCATCTCCACAGTAGCTGACATTTATCTGCCTTATCAGGCAATTACACACCTTTGGAGGCTCTCACACTCTCGCTGTGCATCACTGCTTATTACACCTTAGACACCTAAAATACCTGCCAAAATCTGGTCCTCAATCACTACATGAAAGCCAAGCTGATGGTTTCTAAGGAACAAGAAGATTGCTGTTTGTCTCCTATCAAGAATAAAAGCTCATTACCTAAAGCTGACAAATCTGATAACAGGTTTTAGGTGAGATGAAGAAAGAAACCACCTGTGGAAATACACTGTCCTCTGAAGGACGAGACCCAGAAAAACACCCCACACATTTGAGAAGAGACTGGCCTGTGGTGCTGACACCACGAAGATGCTTCATCTTGCACAAAGCCTCATCTTGTCATCACTCTGGCTCTTCTCAACCTACCTGTGAGCCTTTGCAAGCCTCCTACTTCCATTTCCCTTCCTTTACCCACGCAATAGCTCCCAGCTCTGCAGTTTGCTGTACAAGAAGCTACCGAAGGGGCACTGCTTAGCTGTGGACTATAAGGAAAGAAAAGGCTGATGAGTGGCCCTGTTTGGGTAAAACTCCTTCAAAAGCCTTTGAGCTCTCCTCAGGGAATGTATATCTCACCAGAAGGAGAATTTTCCCTCCTCCCATACCTACAGCCTGTGCTGCACTTAGGAAACGCAAAGAGAAGGAGCCCAGTGAAGGGCAAAGGACACTGTGGCTGCTCTTTCATGTCCTCCTGGTCCCACCATAACTTGCAGCATTGCAGTGCCACAGGTTGGTTATGCCCATGGACAGCATCATCTGCCCCAGAGCCAGGACTGCATAGACAAAGCAAAGAGAAAGGGATTGAAAGGGATGCACAGTTAATGATGACACCCAGAGGCAGGTTGGAAAACAAGCCAGAAATGAGATTTGGGAGGGTTTTAATATTTCCTGGCCCCGCCACTAACAGAGTCTCATTTTCCTCATGAAATGTGAGTCCTTCTCATCCCAGAGGGAACAGCAGAGCAGCCGAGGAGGTCCATTCATTCCTTGTCTCATTAAGTCCCACCAATGGTGTCTGGGCTTTGCTGTGCTCCACACATGGAAGAATAACTGCTCCATGTACATTTCAGGCCATTTTCTCAAAGTGTATTACAGCAAGCAGCAATCAGAGCAACTGCTCGTTTAAACCCAAAAGCTCTATGAAGAAAACACAAGCTCATTTTGAAGTGCCATCAAGCGTAAAAATTGATTTCAGACTGGTTTTCCAGTGAGTCCTCTGAGCACAGATCATTTTCGGTTGCTATAGGGATACTCACCAAGTGAGCTAAGCAAAACCCAGCATCAAGGGGCACTCAGCAGTCAACATCTGTGCTGTGGGCCTCTACTGAAGGCAGTAAATAGCACAGAAGTCCTGGTCTTCTCTCCCACCCGGGTGGATGTGTAGCACCCCACAGTCACTACAAGCCTGGCTTTATGTCAGTCATCCACTGACATCTGGCACTGTCCCCAAGGGACACGTACACTGCTCCCAACTGCTTTAGCTTATAATAGGCATGTGCCATTTGGAGTTAGGACCCAGCTTCCCAGGGCCCTCTACTCTTGCTTGTTAGTTGAAAGAGAAGAGAATTCCGGTCACTGCGCAGTATTCTCCCAGTGCCCCTTGAGCTCAAACACTGCAAGAGCTGATCTGCAGCTCTTGGGATGTGCCACACAGGGGTTGCTTCTTTTTCAGCTCTGCTTTCTTGGGTCACTACAAAGCTGTTCCACTTTTCAGTTGGGTACTGTGCTTACAGGCTTGCTTTCACCATTGCTGTGATGCTGAAGGTTGACTCAAGAGCCTTCTCCTGCTAACCTCTGAAAAGGAAAACAGCTTCGAGATCTGGAAGAGCTCAGTCCCATGCCTCACATGCTAACAAATCCCTTCTGTTTCACAAACCTGTGTCACTGGTATAGATGGGAATCAGGCTCCCTTCCAGAATTAATAATGTAGCCCAAAATCAGGTCTTAAATACCATGTACAAAGAGCAAAACCAGAGTGTATTCACTTATGAACCTGAAGAAGGGCTGCATACAAAAGCCTGACCTTTAAGCCTACTGTATCCCTTCTGCTCCATCCTCATTTCATGGAAATCTTGTCTTCACAGTCAAGCTGAATGCTTTCATTTATTCTTTTCCCTTAGTACTTCAATGGGCATTCCAAGTTTAACCAGCTTGGAAGGAAGCAAAGCAATGGCTTGGGGAAAAAGAAAAACCACCACCAGAACATGGATGAGAGCATTTGATTGTGTGAACTGGGAGCAGCCAAAGAGCACGTCCGAGGACCAGCAGGTGTGACGACACAAAGGGACAGTTTTACCTTTGTGAGGTTGAGCTGCGAAAGCTACAGGAGCAAACTCATCCACGAGGTCAGCAGCAGGGTTAGAAAGCAGAGAACAGTCAAGCAGAGAGTCTTCCCCAGTTAGAGAGTCTGAATCCACGTTAGCATCCACAAGGTAGCATTAAACAGGACACAAACACTGTTAAGCTCATGTTCGCACACCCCTTTTCCCAGTACCATGTGCTGTGATGGAAACACTCCCTGCTGCTCTGCAGTGAGGGCAGGGGGAGTCCCAACACCTTCAGCAACAAGTAACACGTTCTCTGGGCTAACTGCCCTCTAAAACCCAGGACACAACCAAGAGATCCTACACAAGTGACAGGTTAAAGTAGGGGCAGTGAAGGGGAATTTGGGAAGGGAAGAGAGATGCAGGGCAAAACTCTGGCAAAAACCTAAATGTGTTGCCTATTTCATAGGAAAACTCTGAGAAGATGGACCTCAAGTCCACCTGCAGCCAAAGTGGGCAGATCACAGAATGGTTTGGGTTGGAAGGGACCTTACAGCTCATCCAGTTCCAACCCCTGCCACGGGCAGGGACACCTTCCACTAGAGCAGGCTGCCTCAAGCCCCGTCCAACCTGGCCTTGAACACTGCCAGAGATGGGGCAGCCACAGCTTCTCTGGGCACCCTGTGCCAGCGCCTCAGCA
>WYDI02028824.1:0-21102 GCA_009867235.2 Psittacus erithacus
GTGCTGGGGTAAGGGTTGGACTGGATGAGCTCAAAGGGCTTTTCCAGCCTGGCTGATTCTGCGATTCTACGTTAAGCGTCCCATTTGTTGGCACACCAGACTTTGTAATTTGGCTGGTCTCAGGGCAGTGCTGAGAATGTTTTCCTAACCATGTGGGTGAAGGTCCAGTGTATGGATGTGGGGTTTGGTTATTCAGTTGCACCTACCACTTGTAGTCCTTTTTGGGGGCTTTCTAAGCCGGAGGTTGGACTCTAATATGGAAGTGCCACCTTTATGTCTGACCAGCCACTTCACAGCTACAAATTCAGTTCAAGAATTAACTTTATCCTGCTTTGATAAACTCCTTAAGGCTTCAAAGTGCTGCTGAAAACCTCCGGGCCCACCTCCCTTTTATGTATTAAAGTGCTGCACATTGATGTTTCCTTAAACAGACACAAGTTTGGGGCTAAATATAGCCTCTGAAATGATTCATTGCTGTTGTTTTAAACATACGCTGTTAAAATAAACCTGTTCATACTTGTCAAGTGCCCTTTGGGTTTCAATGGGGTTTAAATTCCCCTGTGCTGCCTGACTTAGCTGCCTGTTCAAGTTGATAAAACCCTGCAGCCCTGTCTCTGGGCTTTGAGACTCCTATACTACGTGCCCTGCCCAGTGTAAACCCTCAGAGCCTTGTGTTTGTATCAGAAGACTCTGATTTCAGCAGCTGGAACTTGTAAGAAGCTCTTCAGAGACTTTGGATGTAGGAAAAGTTAATGTTGTGATTTCAAGCGCAGGTTGCTATTTTCAGGGTCTATATTCAGAGGTGGGATCAAGTTCTGGATGAGGAAACGCTCGTGCCTGTAGGTCTGTGCTTGGTATTGTCTTCACGCTGTACAAATCTGGCCTCATCTGACCAAAGATATTCCAGTAATGGAAAACTGGCCAGAAAACGTCAGTCTGATGCTTTTTTCCTCTGGAGTTTGTTAAAATACCAAGTCCTGGATTAGGGCCTGGACCCTGCAACCCGCAGAAGGTCACTGCAGGTCTCCTACTGCTGGCGCTCTGTCCAGCAAGGCTTAAACATCCAGAGCTGCAGAGCAAGCCCATTGAGCCCAAGTCTCCTGGTCGGGATGGGTTCAGCTCCCGGATCTGCAGTGGGACCCTGAACTGGAGGCTTTTGGGAGCCCCAGGGGGCTGAGCCACGACCCCAGAGCTTGTGCCTGTCCGTGTGCGTCTCTGCTCATGGGAGCCTCTTGCAGCTGCTCACTAAGATGGACTTTATTCCTCCTCTGCTGCACAGCTTGCAGAGCAGCTGTGGTGTCCAAGAAGCTTCCATTTCCTTGCGTGAAATTCCAGGGATGTTTGGTTCTGTTTCCCTGAAACTTGGGATTTCATCCTAGTAAGGACAAATGATGCTGCAAATGGGAGGCCTCCTTTTTGGGAGTAACTCTTAAGCAAGGCTAGCCCAGGAAGTGTTTAATGCTGTATGAGTAAATGAGTGGTGCCAGAGACTTGATGGAGCCTGCTCCCTTTTTAGCTAAACAGGCTTTAAGCTAAGAAATTGCTGGTAAGGCTGTAGGAAAATCCAGTAAAAGAGAAAGGAAGTGAGCTTGGACTGTGAAGTGGGGATGTCTTTAAAGCCTGGTGTGTTTTTTATGGATCCCCATCTGGAAAAAGAAGGTTTTCTGAATAAGAGCACAACTGAAACCTGAATTTTCCTCTCCTGCCTTCTTTTCCTTAGCTACCTTATTAATTTCATCCTTGATGCCACGCTGGGGATGCTGCTGATCTGGCTTGGTGTGAAAGTTGTCTCTTGGATCGTGCAGCATAAGAAGTGCACGTACCTGGTCTTTGGAGAATATGGTAGGTGTCATAACCATAACTGCTCCCAGCTATGAATGGGGAGAAGAAAAGGGGAGGAATTACAGTCTTGGGATAAAACACATGTTATCCCTTCTCCAGGGAGCTCATGGAGTGTAGCAGCGATCAGTGTATTGTTAAATGCTGGCACATCACTAGGGCACAGGTACCTCTGCCTGCTGCCTTGCCAAGCATACCTGAGCATAGCAGGTTGGTGATTAGAGGCAGAACACTTCCTTCAGTGGATAATAAAGCCCAGGTCATGCATATGATAAATTAAGGCATTTGGGGGTGGTGTGGGTGACTCCTGTGGGATTCTTTCAGGGTTTTTTTCCTAGCCTCTTAGCTCAAAGCATGGAGGAGTTCTTGCATTTGCTGTTGTAGGTATCAACAGCAGGACCCGACCTGGCCCCAAACCCAAATTGTGGGGCCGGGGGAGTGAGGGCTGCCAGATAAATAATAATAACGATAATTATCGTTGTTATTATTAATAATAATAATAAATTCATGCCAGAGTCTTGCTTCTCTCCTTCAGTTCCTGCCTTGAGACAGAGTTCTAGCAAAGCCTTTCCCAGCCAGCCCCGCTAGAGGGTAGCACTGCTCTTCGGAAAGAGCAGAGCCAGCTTCCAGGGGCCCAAGCGCTGCTCTGAGGCTGCAGGGAAGGGGACACTAACCCTTTGTGTTTTATCACGGAACAGTTGGAAGGGACCTTAAAGACCATCTGGTTCCAACCCAGGTTTTTTGCGATAGGTTTTATATTTTTCCTTATATTTCATTATATCTAATGGCAACTTCAGTCTTACTCCAGAAAATACATCCTATTCATACCAGTCACATTCCTTCCTTTAAGATGTTAATCCTTAAGTCTATTCTGAAGGTTGTCTTCTTTCTTTGTATTCTTAGTTGCTGGTCTGATAACTGAGCTGGTGGAACCTGGACCAAATGAGGATTATCATATAGACCCTCTTAGCTTGTGAGCTCGTATTCAGGCTCGCATTCAGCATGAGTAAATGGGTCATGGCACAGAATGAAGGGGGTGGCTGGGTTTGTGAAGCAGCAGAAGCAGCTACTGGGTAGATGACAACAGATGGGTTGAAATGATGGGACCTGAGAGGGATGAAGGAGGCTTAAAGGCAGCAGTGGTCTGCATAGCAGGTTCAGCATCCTGACAGCACCTATTTGGTGGGAACGGCCTATTTCAACTTAGTGGCTGATTTCTCAGAGTGCTAATGTAGCACATATGAGACAGCAGAGGAACCCACTTATTCTTGGTTCATGGATGGCATTTTTCCCCCTTTTAAACAGCAGGGACTCAAAGCCCAACCGTGGCCATCCCCGGGCACAGCTTCATGTGCCACGTCTGCAGTTGAGCAGAGGCAAGCATTCAAGTGTATTGACAGCTTGCTTTAACCTCGCAGAGCTGTAAGGAACTTCTGTTGAGCTGTCACTGGCCCCTTGCAAGGGCTGGCTTAGATTACAGGAACAGTTCACTGCCCCGAGGAGCTCTTGCTTTCATTAATAGTAATAAAAGTTATTGCTGTTGCTTGAATTTAGCTCTTGAGTTGGGGATTCAATATCCCATCCACCAAGCACTGCTCTTGGCACAGGTCTCTGGCCAAAGTGACTGCAATGGAAAAGTTAGGTAGGAGTCGAGTGGCATGTCTGATGCTATCCTGCTGTAGGCCTAGGGAAGGAAAGCGCTGCTGTCCTCAGCTTGGGTGTTAAGTAGCTTCCAAAACAGTTTAGAAGATGCCAGTAAACTTTGTACAGTTTGATAGAGGTTGCAGCAATAAGATTCATTTTCTGGTCTAATTGCTGTACCAGACTTGGTGCTGCTTCCCTCAATTCTCCTGAGGCCCAAAAACATCTCTTGCCGTCCTGCAGAGGAGGAAAGGCAGAAGGGAAGCACCAAATCCATGTTGCAGACAGTGCTGAGTGCCATTGCTCCAGCTGTCAGGAGAGACCAGTTGTGTCTTTGGCCAGTATAACCAGTACGCATCTAGGGTGTGTATGGGGTAGGGTGGGGGGAAGTCTGTTACAGCTGCTTTGTTTTTGACCCTCCAGCTCTTGGTTGCATCCCAAACCACTGCAGTTATCCTTTGGTTTGGGCTCCAGTGGTTCCTTCTGCTCTGCTGCTGGTAAACCCATCTCTACCACCTCAGGTGGTTCTTCCTTGTGCAGCTGCAATAGCTGTATTAATGGAGAAGCGAAGAAAAGGGAAAGGGAAGCACCTAAATCTGTGCTGCTGTTTTAAGCATCCAACCATCCAGAACTGTTTAGAAAGATCAATTGCTTCCATGTGTCCAAAAACCAGGAGACAGCCATGCTGAGATCAGCCTCTCAGCCAAACACTGCTGCAGCCAGGAATGGCCTGGGTTTTAGCTAGTGGAGAGTCAAAGGCTCCTATAGGCTTATGTTCCTCCATCTTTGCCCAACAGCTTTTGATTACTCTTTGGACTGCCTCTAAGCACAGGAAACAGCATTTTAAGTGGCTGCTGTCTCTTCTGAAGATGCTTGGCTCCAAAGATCAAAGATTGGAGAGCTTTATTCTTCAGCTGGGTTCAAGTAGAGAATGATGGTTGCCTTACACGTACTTAAAGCTGACAAACTCCACAAATGCTCTGTGCACTGTTGCTGTAGCAGGGTAGCAGCAGACCATGTCTATAGGTGCTCTCCCTATAAGGCACTTCTGCACGGAAGAGAATTTAAGTTGCAAAGGACTTAGGAGGTCAAGGTATTGGAGGTGCTGCTGGGCTTGTATGGACTGAGCAGGGGAGATACTGGCTGGAGTCAGAGCATGCAGATGAAGCCTGGGTCAGCTTTGTGCCCTGCCCTCTTCTTCCTCCCCTATCCCAAGGCAGCAACCAGACTCCCATGGGGAATCTATGGATGGCTGCAGTGTCCTGGCATTTTACTTGTGTCTAATAACTCTAAAGCATTCCTTAAAAGAAATACTCCAGTGTTTCTAAAGTCAGCAGATGCTGTGAATTTGCATTGAGATGGTTTCTGCAGTGTGCAAGTAAAATGCTCTAGGGGAGCATTAAGAAACAAGGGGGAGAACAAGAGGGTGTCCTTGCTTGAAAACATCTCTCTGGATGTTGACTTGTATATGACTCTGGTTGTGGTCTAAGCTTGATGCTCTGTGCCCATGCGCTGTCTGGAAATGGAAAGACATGTTGCCTGGAGGCCCTTAAAGTCTGTTTAGTGCCCTGTTGAACGCTTCTGGTCCAGCTTAGTTATAGGAGACTATGCTCTGTGCCAGCTGCCGAGTTGAACTGAGGATCCGTGTAGGCTGCTTTTGGCCCTGTTGTGATGTTATGGAAATGTTGTACAATGACTATTCCCACATCCTGGAGCAGCCAAGGGAGCTGGCTGCTGGTGCTTGAGGAAACACTGCTGAAAATAGCCCTAACCTGAGGGGGTGTCCTGTCCTTAGCATGCTTGGACTTTCCGCCCCAGGACCAGGGGATCTGAGGACTGAGGATCCATCCTTACGTGGTCAAGTGCGTGGTCAGGTCCCTTGCTCCAAGCAGGGATGCAAACCTTTGAACCTGCTGGATCGGGATGACAGCAGCAGTGTTTATCCCATTACAGCAGCAGTGTCTCTGAGGACCAAAGGGACCAGAGCAGTGATACAGCAAACTGGGGACTGATTCCAGCTGCGCAATCACTTCAGTTCAGATGCAGAGCATGCCAGGGAGGGTCTGGGCTGTCCCCTGGACCCACCTGACTGCTCTGATGCTTCAGGTCCCAACCTCTGAAAACCTGTTCTTGGCCTCTAAGTGAGCACTTCTGTGCAATTCAGATGCTATTTCTTACCCTCCTCTGTACTTGGTGCTGATAATTACATCCCTTGGGTTTGGAGGTAGCATTTGGGTATATCTTAGGTGTTCATTGACTCTTTCTATCCCCACCACACCACCCAGCATGACTTTCAGTGCTTTCAAATCCTTGTTTTTCTCACACCCACCCCAAACCCTCCTCTTTGGCTGTGGTTGAGCTTTCTTCCTACCTGCTCAGTGCACACACAGTCCCCAAATGACTGTAAATAAAGCTGTTTGGCAGCAGCATGTAAGCTATGCTGACAGCTTGGTACATTAGACAGGCTGGATTAAAACTAATCCTGTTGTGTGGTAACAACTCAAATACCTCAAGCAGAGCTGCTTTTGCTGTATGAGCAGCTGGGCTCCCACACACAAGAGGAATATCTGAGCCATGCATTTGGATGAGGTTCTGGGCACTGGTGGTCCTAAGTATGCATCAAGGAGGTTTTGCTGATGGTGGGGAGTGCCAGCAATGCTGCCTGAAGAGCAAAGTCTAAATGCAGTGTGTGCATCGTTTGGGGTGAAGGAGCATGTTTCTATCAGGGTGGCTATAAGTAGGTTTATTAAGCTAAAAGGAGAGGTTGGTGGTAAGGTCAGTGCATAGAGCTGATATGTCCTGAGTTACCTTCCTGTTGGGCTGGGGACAAGAACTGGAAGTGTTCAAAGGGAGCATGATGCATGTGATCTCCTAAGAGGTGTGATGTGGAGGCTGCAAAGATGCTCTGGACCAGTTCCTCACTCTTCTGTGAGGAAAGGGAAGCTCTGGACACAGAAAAGGAGAGCTGTCTGGGAGTTTTACTTGGTGTGGTTTAGCCTCTGGGCAGCAGATTGGGTTTTGCTGGTTGGCAGTGTTATGTGGCACTAACAGTCTTGTTGGTGCTCACCTAGATTTAAGTAATGGAAACCGTTCATGCAAGATGAATCCTCTCCCGTCACAGAGCAGGGCACCTCTGGACAGCACTGTATCCATTAAAGACATTAAGTTACATCTGAGGATGCTTCTGACCATCTCGTGGTAGGAAGTCAGCACCTAAATTTAGGTGTGTGGCTAGCTGATGCCAGCTCTCCAGTCTTGCTTCCTAACTGTGGAAGGAGGTGGGGCCAGTCTGTCTCATGGGCTTGTCCAGGGACCACACCAAAGGCTCCCTCTTCCACAATGAGATGCCAGTAGGTGGTGATTTGTATGTTACTGGCATTAATCAGAGTTAGATGAATTAATGGTGAGTTAGATTTGGATGATGGCCACTCTGATGTGGATCAGTGGTCCTTCAAACCTGCCAAGGCAAGGAGCAGCTAGCTGAGATCCTTGGTGAAGAGGAAACTAGCCACTGATTTATATCTAATATATATATTTTTTATATATATATAAAGATATATATACATACACATACTTGCAGTCCTATGGGACATGCTGCTGTTTCATTTTCATCTTTGTCCCGAGTTACTTTGGTACAGAGCAGCCTCCTGTCCTTGGGAGACCAAGATGCAGTCAAAAGTAACTGCGGCAGGCCCCCACTGATCGCCCTGTCAAGGGGTGGAGATGGAGTCCCATCTAATTCTGTGCTCCAGGATGGGTTCCTGTATAGAAACATCTCATCCCATAGTCTGAAAACGAAGCTCAGAATGGAAAAGGAAGTTTGCAAAGCTAACAGTTTTGAGCTGGCTAAGGTGATGGAGCGGATGGCCAAGTCTGGCCTCTCCAGAGGTTTGTAGCTCTCTTTCCCTAGCTTTCCACTGTCTGCCCTGGGCATGTAAGAAGGGCTGATGATCCTGTGTCTGTGGAGGAAATTGACAGCATCTTCTTTAGGTGAAGCAGAAAAGACCAGAGTGAAAAACACTCACATTTGAAGCTCCACGCTGTGATGGAGGCACCTTTGACAAAGTGGATGTGATGGGTAGGTAGGAAGAGGTGCAGGTCTGTCCTGCCTGGGAGTTCAGGTTTTCTGTACCACTTGCATGCGCCCTGTAAACTTAGCCAGTGAAGCTGGCCGCACTGGGGTGCAGAATTGGGGCTCTTTAGATGGGGTATTGCAGGTGCACAATGAAAAGGGAGTTGCTGCCTAGAAAAGGTTCTCCATTTCCAAACGTTGTTCAAGGAAACTCAGTATTTGATGGCTTGCTTCTTAAATGAAAGGGAAGGGAAAAGTTCTGGGGTGAGGAGCTGTTAACCCTGGAGACACGGGGAAGACCTTGAGTGGTTTAAGAAGCGGGTTGTCTTTTCTAGCGTCTGTATCAGCCTGCTTAGCCAAAACCTGGCTGGGGCTGCCTAGTGCATGGTGTGCAGAACCAAGAATTGTATGCTGCTGTTTGTGATGATGGCAGGGGGCTGGAACAGGATGGTCTTAAGGTCCTTTCCAACCCAAACCATTCTATGGATGGTAGTGACCTCCTATCACCAAAAGAGTGTGAGGGGGTGCAGGTATTTGGGAGAGATCTCGAACTTGCTGCTGTTTTCTGGGCACAATGAGATGACAGAGGGAAGTGATTCACAAGTGCCATCACAACTGCAGTGCAGAAGAGCCGACTTGCAAAGGGTGATGTGGCTGTTTGCCCTGTCTCCCCATGGGGGACAAAGCACAGCTGACAACACAGAGCAAAAGGGGAAGAGTTCAAATGCAGGAAGGACACGATGGATGTTTGTTTTCCCCTGGTTTGTTTGTACTCGGGTCTCTGATGGGTGATGCAGGAGCAATGGTCAGTCTTGGGATGCAGGGCAAAAAGCCTCACTGTACCTAACCTGAGTCTATCGGAAGAGGCTGTCCATGCTTGAGGAGGATCAAACCTCTTTGACATGGCCTTTTACTGCCTGTAACACTGCTCCTGTCTCCTCCTCAGACCACCCAATAAGCTGTTGCCTGCCAAGGAGCAGATGTGTGCTCCTGAAATCCTGTATGGGCTCTGCTGTTTGTGCTCACACGTAACCTTTCCTGCCTCCCTCCTCCTCCCCTCCCTCTGTGCCTGCTGCTCCGGAGCTCTCTGCTTGCTATCCTCAAGCTCAGCAGCCTCTCTGCACCCTAGGCCCTCCCAGTTCTTCCCTCCTTTGCTTCCCTCTCTGTCACGGCTTGAGCAGAGTTATCCTTGGCACGGAGGCACTAGCTGGATGCCTCTGCTTCTTAGCTGTAGCTTTGCAATGAGGCAGATGTTTTAGCACGTTGCTAACGAGTGGTGGAATAAGGAAAAATATACATATGCCCTTGCTGGGAAGCAGATCCCTCTAGAGCTGGGCTTGGTTGGATACCAGCTCTTAGTAAGCCCTGGTATGACCTGCTGGTCTCTATGGCCAGAGCTTATGCAAACCTCTGGTGTTGTCTTCCCCTGCCACGTCTCAACAGTGCTGTGCGGAGAAGAGTGGGGCAGAGCTCCCAGCCCATGCCATCCCACAGCATTGGCACCTCGTGGTGGGTTGGGTTCCCTTGCACTGATGTAATCCCAGTTATGGCCAGATTCCTGCCAAATTCCAGCCCAGTCAGTGTTGCCAGGGGTTATCTTCATATTCAAGAGGAAATGCTGCAGCTTTCCTAAGCCAGATACTGTAGCTCAGATTTTCAGACCTGAGATATTCTGATGAGCCTGGGAAGATGATAACCAGCTGGCAGGGTACTCACAGAGGGCTGAAGCAAGCACATGTAATAGATATGGCACCATTATTGTTGTTAGCAATACAAATATGCTTTTACTTATTACTTGGTGAGTATCCCATTGGAAACATCCATATTTAATTAGCATTGATTCTTTTTGAGTGAATTGCTCTAAAGCCCAGTGTGATGGAGCCCCTGTCTCTTGCCCAGACAGTGAGTATCACATAACCAGCCATTCACTTCATCAGCAAGAACGTTAATTCTGTTTAGGATGGAAAAGTTATGCTTCTTGTATTGGAAATGGTGACCAAAAGCCTTCAAACTACTGCTGGTAACTGGGTGGGTAAGGCTTGGCAGGGAGCAGACTGCAAGTGATGTCTTCTTAGAGAGGAGGGTGCAGGATACTGACTGGTCCTTGTATAGAGGAGGGTCAGTCCAGGAGTATCTTGTCTTTGGGGGCTGTTTTGGGATTAGTTTTAATTTGGAAGGGATTGAGCTTGCTCTTCTGGTCAGAATACTCCAGCGTTCTGTGAGCTACTTCTACAAGGCCGGTAGGGGTAGGGGGAAAAGTTGGAAGGGGTCATCGCTATGGACCTTTCCTGGTTTGCAAAGGTGAGGAGAAATGAAGTCTCTGATACCTTGATCAAGGGATGCCAGAGAAGGGGCGAACCAAATGACTGCCCCAAAGCAACATGTGCTTGTGAGGAACTGTTTGAGTGGGATGCTGAGATTTCTGGGCTTTCAAGCTTTCCCTGTGTAAAGGATTTTCGTGGTCTGTGCTTTGAGGAGACGGGATACTTACCCATTGCACAAGCAGGGCTTCTTCCCTTCAAATCCCTGTACCCACCTAGCTCAGAGTAGCTCAGCAGCATGAGAAGGATACTGGCAACGTCCATCAGCTGCTGAAGGAGAGAGGAAACATGCATCTCCAAGGCTGTATCTTTCCCTCCAAGTAGATGAGAGCATGTTGGTTACCCAAACCAAGATTCATAAAAGTTGATCCCCTCTCCTTACTGTTCCTAGGAATGACTTTGCTATTAAGCACCTGTGATACTGCTGGGCCCTTGAGAGCCCAGGAGAATCTGCAAGTGCTGGGGTTGCTGGATAAACACAGGGAATTTCAGGTCTTTAGGCAGAGCCAGAGCTGTATCTCTCCCCTTTTACAGAAGCTGCCTGCCTTCTAAGGCACTTGTAGGACTTTGGCTCCAACAGAGCCATTGATCTAGGAAAGATGGATGATGCAGGAGGAGATGCAAGGCAAGACAGTTATTA
Source organism: Psittacus erithacus (assembly GCA_009867235.2). Taxonomy (NCBI): domain Eukaryota; kingdom Metazoa; phylum Chordata; class Aves; order Psittaciformes; family Psittacidae; genus Psittacus; species Psittacus erithacus. The sequence continues at coordinate 10,514 of WYDI02028824.1, forward strand.
GTGGTGGTTTTCTCTTGGTGGATTTCAGAGGCAGGTTGGTGCAGTGAAGAGCAGGGCAGGAGGCAGATAAATACAGGTAGTGTTAGCGTCTGCTGGGTACGTAGGGCTTCTTGAGCCATGTCTGAAATCTGTCACTTAATGTCCTTCACATTAACCAGAGGTTTGCTTAGTTCTCATCTTTATTTCAGAATCAGCCCTAAAAGGAGTTGGAAGACTTGAGCTTAGATCTTGGTATGTTTTGATCTCTAGTGGAATAATGACTTACAGACCCAGCAGGATCACTAAACCTTTCTACCCCAGCCATGTGCTCCTACAACTATAGATGGGAAATCTCTCCACTAATGTCAAGTGTGGTGTTGAGTACTTGTCTCGCTGCAAAACCTGCGACGTGGAAACACTTTCCTGTCTCTAATCAGCCCAGGCACCAAGCATAAGGCAACGCTTCTGCAAGGGCATCTCCTCCTGCCTTCTGTCTCGGGTTTGACCTGCTGTTTTCACAGGTGACCCTCCACAAGCTGCTGCCTGGATTGGCCAGTGTGTCCTCTACTTGCTGATAATGGTTTTTGAGAAGACGGTGATTAGCCTTGTCCTGCTTATCCCTGGTTGGACAAAGGTAAGGCGCAGCTCTTGTGGCTTGTTTCTTGTCAGCTTTGCCTCATTAGTGGTCTCCATCATCAGTTTTCACCACTTACGACTTGTTGACATCCCTCTGTAATCATTAGCTATTACTTAGGTTTGGGGAAACATGCCTTTTGTAACGCTTTGGCTTTTGGCACGTTTTCTTGCTACTCAACAGCTGGAGGAATAAGATGCTGCTTTTATTTCATTTTCCATCCTTGGAAGGATAAAACGGGCTGGGCTGGCAGCTGAACTGCTGCAGTTCTGCCAGAGCATTTCAACATCTTCAAGTCAGTTCATGTTGATGTTTCATGATCCCATGCCTAAAGTAGGGGGGCCCTTAGAGTTAATTTGGAAAGAGCTATCCACGTAGTATGCTGTCCTCCTCAACTGCTTCTATATGGCAGATCATGCAGTGGTAATTGTGTTGGTCACAAGTTTCTTTTTTAAAAGCTAAAAATAACCTGTGGCACCTGTAGCTGCATACTTGGTGGTAGGTAGGTGTGATGGGTATAAAAGCCAATTTTGGGAGTCAATGGGTAACTCCAGTTTTAAGTGCATTTACACATAGCGTTCACAAGCTGATGTGGCTTGACTGAGGACTTAGTTACAGCAATCTGGCAGTACTTATCTGTTCCTGTTCAGGGCTTGTCCTTCAAACCCAGTAGCCTGCAGTGCTCAGGCTTGGATGTGAACATGGTCAGCAGCATGCACTGCTAGATCCAGAGATGCTGCTGGATTCCTCTCCATGCTTATCATGTGTGGCTGGTGTCTTTATTTCGCAGCAAGGCTCCAAGGAGCCAAGGAAAGTCCCACTGGTAGTTGTTATGGGTAGTTATGCTGAAAGACTAGGAGTACTTCTTGCTCTGTATGAAATCATGTGTTTGGCAGCTGGGCTAAGGGAATAACCCATATTATCTTTCTAAGAGCTGGGATAAAGAGAAGGCAGAGCCCTATGTAGGAGACTGCTGGTGTAAGAAGGCAACCAGTTTGCAGCAAAGAGCTGTTCAAATATAGAATAGTTACGGTTGGAAAGGACCTTAAGATCATCCAGTTCCAACCCCCTGCCATGGGCAGGGACACCTCACACTAAACCATGTCATCCAAGGCTTGATCCAACCTGGCCTTGAACACTGCCAGGGATGAAGCATTCATAGCTTCCTTGGGCAACCCATTCCAGTGCCTCACCACCCTCACAGTGAAGAACTTCTTCCTTAGATCCAGTCTAAACTTCCCCTGTTTCAGTTTGAACCCATTACCCCTTGTCCTGTCACTACAGTCCCTAATGAAGAGTTCCTCCCCAGCATCCTTATAAGCCCCCTTCAGGTACTGGAAGGCTGCTAACTAATGCTTCTGAATGCTTTTTCCTCTGCAGCTTCAGCAGATCCTCCTGGGTTACATCCCAAACCCTCAGCTGGAGCTCATCCTGGTCATGCTCGTTGTGCCTTTTATAGTCAATGTAAGTGATGGTGCTGTAAGTGCTGAGTGGGGTGGTTTGGAAATCATGGTCCATCCCCACGGGGAGCTTGGGGTTAGCCTGGAGTGGCTGGGACAGGGTGGAGAGGAGTGGAAACAAGTGCCTGTGTTGTCACAAATACACAGTTCTGTCACTGCTGCTTGCCATGGTCTCTGTTCCTAATTCCTGTTCCCTTGTCCAGGCTGCTGGGTGGCTGACTTTATCTCTTTGAAGTAAGCTGGGGCTCCTTAGTTGAGGGCTACAGGCATGGGGACGCCCCAAACCCCTTTATGTTCCTATAGGATGGCTTGTCACTGGTGACCTTTGGCAACCTGTCACTAGCTATTTGGCTAGACTTCAGATTGTGTTACAGCAAGGTAAAGTGTCCAGGTTGCTTAAAACAAGCTCAGCAAAAGCTCTTTAAAGCTCAGCTTTTTCCTGCTTCCCCTCATTCTGGATAATCAATCCTTGACCTGCTGCTCAGTTCCTGATAAGACGGGAAGTGAGAAAAAGGCATTAAGGTTTAGATGCTCCATGGGCAAGGAGCGAGTTGAGCTCTCAACTCATACCATGAGCAGTGTAATGAATGCAGCGTTGGCAAAGTTGAGTTTATCTGCCTCTGCTACCACCCTCTCTCTGCCACCTCAGGCTGCATTTCCTTGCTTGAAAGCAAACTCTGGTTCTCAAAGAACTGACCAGGGGCTGGTGCAGGCAGAGCAGATGAACCATGGATGGAGCTTAGTTCAGTGTTTGTCTCCTGGTGGAAACTTGGCCTATTGTGGTCTCTTTTTCTCTTGGTCTTCAACAACTATGGAATCAATATATGGGAAGGGACCTTCTGAATTTGACCTATCCAACCCCCATGGGCACTTTTGATGCAGAGTTAAGTTAGATATTAAATTAGGTTGATCAAGGCTGGACATCTGGAGAAACCAAAAGGAGAAGAAGTAGCTGCGATTGAATCACTTTGTATTTTGGTCTCTTCAGTCTACTAATGTAATTTGTTTCTCCCCAAGGCCATTATGTTCTGGGTTGTGGACAGCTTGATCATGAAAAAATACAAGCAGAAGGACACCCTAGACATCAATGGATCCATAGAAACTCCTCATTCTAGGAGGACTGAGGAATCTCGGGTAAGACCAAAGTGTTTGAGACCAAACTGCAAGCTTGTGATATGGTCTGTGTGCTTTACTACAACATAGCATCACGTTGCCTAGGCTTAGAGTGATGCTTCATGAGTGTGGGTGATGACCCTGCTAAGTCAAACTAACTTCCCATGCTTGCAGCTCAGGTCAATAGAGGGCTGTTTCCTGGGAGGATCTTGTCCTGTGAGCAGTACCACAGCCTGTGAAGCATTGCTTAAAATATTAGAGTCATATACAATAGAATCATAGAATGGCTTAGGTTGGAAAGGACCTTAAGATCATCCAGTTCCAACCCCCCTGCTGTGGACATGGATGCTTCACACTAGACCATGTTGCCCTGAATGATAGCAGTATCTTATGGGGGATGCTTTTGCACTAACCTGGGTGGGCTTGTTGGATTGACAGCTGAAACTGGTGCATATCTGCACTGTTGCTCTCAACTTTCCTGGTTTCAACAGTAATTAATCTTGGCTTAGAGCTTGCTTTCCCTACTGTTATTGGTAGAATCCATTTATTTAGAGGCTACGACCTAGCTGGGAATCCCTGTTTTGTCAGTATCTGGTACTTCTTCAGCCAGGTGATGGCCCCTTAGCTGTAGAAAGCTGTATTTTGTGTAGTTTAAGTTATGGTTGGAAGGAATTCTCTGGCCCCAGGAGATGCTCGTGTTAATGACGCACAGTGTGAGCAGGTGGTGTTTGTGCTTCTCATTGACTTTTGGGCAGAGATTGCAACCTGAGTCACTGGCTTGAATTCCCTTCCTTCTCCTGGCACCTGGACCTGGTTTCCAAGTGCTCTGTGTATGACTGCTGATACCCTGCAGCTCTCTGGCAAGACTCGCAGCGATAAGAGCTTCTGGTATCGCAGGCTGGCTCCAGGAGCAGCTTCTACTCAGGGATTCAGGATGTACAGAAGTATCTTTTGCTCTCTGATAGCTTCTTGATAGAGTAGCTCAGCTTTTGCACTGGGCCGAGTGGCCTATTGCTGGCGACATTAAAACACGCACAGAGGTGATAGTGTTTAAGGGTGTGCTTGGCAGTCTGCACCGTGCATTCTGTGTCTCAAGGGCACAGTGGGGAAGCGTCCACTGCTCCTGAGGATGCAGTGTCAGAGGAGGCAGGGAGGGCAGGCGGATGCGAGCAGCTGCTGAGACAAGTGAGTCACTCTTCCTGGCCTTGCCTCCAGAGAAGCAGTGGTAGCTTGGCAGGGTCACTAGAAACATGCAGCTTCCCAAGTGGTGTGTGTGGTGGGAGCATCCTTGAGAAATCTTTTCCCTCCCCTCTCCAAAACAATAAAAGTGGCCTGAGCTGGGCAGTACCAGTGTGACTCTATGGTTATGCATTGAAGCCAAGAACTCGTACCTAAGACATGAAGATGGATTAACTCTGGCTGTGAACTTGTCCCTGGTTATGGCAAGTCTGGGTCTCTTGGTTGTGACTGATGTTTGAGAGTGGTACTTCCTTAGACGAGCTAGCTTGGAGGTTTGCTCAAAATGTAAAGCTGATGGTAAAGATCTTCCTCACTGGATGTGCTGGTGTGTTTCTGAAGGTTTAAGATCAGGTAAAATTACAGCAGATCAGAAGAAGGAAGTGACATCTCTGGCTGAGACACCAACCTCCTTTCCAGCCTTTTGAACCTAAACTCACAGCATCCAGTCTCATAGATGGTGTTGCAGTTACTGACCCTCTGTGGAAATGAAGCTGTTCCACTGAAGAGGGGGGCCAAGAGTTTTGTGGCCTCTAGCTCAGTTTTGCGTAGTCTGAAGGGAAGATATATGTTAATCTCCAGAAGCTAGGGAAGACTCTTGTGGCAGCTCAACCAGATGGGTTGTTTCAAGCGATAGAAACAACTCCCACAGTCTGACTTTTGCTGTCAAAGACTTCTTCCATCTTCCAAGTACTTGAATCCTTTTCTCAGACCGTGTTTTGCTGAGATCTTCAATGTACTGATCATCTGTCCATCTTGAGATCCTCCAATCCATCACTGCAGTGGATCTGCTCCAGTAATGGAGCTACTATGAGGACCAGTTCCTACTTGGAGCAGCCTATGAGGACTACCTCCTTCTTGCTCAGACATGTTCCTGTGCCTCTGGCCCAACAATAATTTGGTCAGAGAAGGAAGCTAATGAGGAAATATAGAAGTGGGTGACCTGCTTTTCCAAATCTGTTTCTTGGCATTGAGCTTTGAGGTATAGCTCCTTGCTTCACGTGTCAACTTCTTAGGCTGTGAATTAAAGATGATGTTGGCTGGCTGAGCCCTACAGTTGGATTGACTGAATTGTAGTCTCGGAAGCAGAAAACAGGGGGTTTTCTGGGCTGAAGCCCTGTTAAAGTGGGGGAATTTCTCCTCTCCCTGCTGCCCACTGGAGGAGGAGGAAGGAGGGGCTGAGCTGGTGTCTCTGTACAGAGCAGAGCTGGCTGAGGCTGATGTGTCCTGCAGTTTATCAGGGTTCATCAGAGCTGTCTAGCAGCAGGCGCCAGCAGCTCCCCATCACGCTGCCTTCTTGAATTTCAACCCTCTGCTATCTTGCCAGTAGAGAGTGTCATTAGTTTCACTTGAACTAGCAGGTTGTGTTGGGAAGAGGAAGGAGAATAGGAAGAGGGGGCTGAAGTTAACCTGTTAAAACCCCACACTCAGTATTCTCTATAGGGATAGTGGGAAAACTCAGCTTTGTCCTTGGCTTGGTAGATGGAAGAAACCCAGCAACCAGCAACCTTGACTTACTGACTCCTTGGCTGCACTGTAGACAAAAGAACTGGCAACCTCTTGTGGCCTTGAAGGCTCTTCTGGTGAGCCACAGATGTGACAATAGGCTCTTGCTTATATTGAAGCAAATGCTGAACTTCTTTCCACTGAAACCCTGAAAGGGACAAAACCTCCCTTTTATGACTGAAAGATTTTCACCCTTCCTTCAAAGCCAGCCTTAAGCTTTCTGTTGTTTCAGACTTGTGCCCTGCCTTGGTAAATGTTCACACAGCCGGTTTATTTTCCTTCCCTCTCGTGGGATAGAGAAAGCTCCCTCAAGGGTGTCAGTCGAATCCAGGCTGGGGAAGTGCATTCATCTGGGTGGCCCTTAGTTCATCCTTTGTGCATGTCCTGCTCTTGACCCGTGTCTCTTTCCCTTGCCCTGGCAAGTGCCAGTAAAATGTAGATCTTATCAGAGATTTCCTTGTTTCCTCTGCTCAGGAAGCCAAACTTAATAATGTTTTGTTTGCTGTTCTTTGAGCTTGTTTTGGTGCTTTGGTTTGGTGTTTTCCCAAGGGCGGGGGATGAGTTTTTGCTCCTTTCCTGAAGGATTACATTATCAAAGACGAGCTTTAAAGCAAAACTTGGCCTAATAACAGTGATGCTTGTAAGACCCATTGGGGTGAAACTAGAGGCTAGTTTTAAGGTTGGGAGGGAAGCTAAGACACCACATGAGGACCTGCCTTTGATCAGTATGGAGTTCAACACCTATCCTCATCCCTGTTGTAGGAGCAGTGACTTTTGGCAGTCGCAGGACTGAAGATGCTGATGAATGCCAATAGCTATGTTGCTTGCTTTTAAGTATTGAAAAATACTCCAAGAGTGAGTTTGACTTGCTTGTTGCTTAGCTGAGCTGACTTTGAAGTATCTCCAACTCAGGATGAACTCAGATGCCTGCTACTTACGGGGAAGCTGAATCAAGGTGTGCATAGAAGTGCCTCTGGAAGGAAACCATCCCACTTTTCAGTCTTACTGACTCATGGTATCTCATGTAGGCTCAGATGCAGGACGGTGATGGGATGGTTCTTACATCTCCACCAGGCTGCTGGGACTTAAAGCAGTGGGGAAATGGCCCCAGAGCTGCTTTGTTTTACAGCTCCCATGTCTGTCAGTCTTCTTCTGCCACTGAGCTGACTTGGTTACCTGAAAGGTCTGCTTAGATGGAGCACCAAAGAAGCAGGCAGCCTCTTCCCAATGGGAGGGGTTGGCAGTGCATGGGCAGCCCTGTTTCACTACCATGACCCATGTTGTTTTGCATGCTGCTGGCCTCCTGGTGCGAGGAGGAATGTATGAAGTATTTGAGGACTGCTGAGCGAGACAGTAGCTCCTTGTCCCAGGACTGGGAAACCATGGCCCATTCCCTGCTGTGATCCTGACCTGGATGCATCTGCAGGGAAATTGCCTTGTCCAAGTTCTGCTGAAGCCTTCCAGACTGGAGTTGAGCTTGAAAACAGTATCTGAGGGTATGTCCCGTGACTGTCATAGTGATGAGATGCTGTCTTGTGATGAAACTGCCTTGGGCGATTTGCAGGAAGGTTACATGGAGGGCTGCAGGCTCAAGCAGCTTCCTATAAGCTGTATGGTGGGCAGGTTGAAGCCTGAAGGGGTCTGGATGTGCGATGCTTAGTGCTTCCTCAGTCATCTACACTTGGCTGCAAGGGGGTTAGAGTTAGCTGCTGAAACCCACCAAAATTACCAGTTCATCAGGCCCCAAAACTCATCTGGTGCAGCCCGTCAGTTCAGTGAGCTTATAATGCTGTGTGGCCAGCTGCCCATGTTTTCAGGTTCCACAGCACCACAATCTTAGTGGGATAAACAGAGGAAATCTTTACTTGGGAAAGATGGAAACTTTCCAGTGTGTGTCTTGAACCAGAAAAGAATTCCTTGAGACCAGTGGCAGAGGACAAGAATCTGATCCATTGCTGCCCTTTGAGCATCTTATGCGCTGCTGTGAGCATAACAACATCAGATGGAGGGGCGAGAGTGTGCGCACGAGGGTGGAGAGGAAAACTTCCCCTGCGGCTCTTCTGCTCCTTTGAAGTCATTGACTCACTGGACTTTGTTTTTCCTGTTTAGTCATTGTGTTCCTGTGGTAACTGGCTTCATGGTGCTGCCTGAGTGCTAACAAGTGGAGGCCACTGAATTCACAGCTATTCATGGAGATAGCCACGGATAAAGCTAAGCCCCTATGCTTCTGGTTTTGTGGAAAGGATAGCTCTGGGACTGACTGAGCTGTTGGGACAGCCTGCATGTGGATGTGCTGGGCTGAAAGCCCATGCAGCATCCTTGCCTTGTGTCTTTGAGCTGGAAGGCTGCTGTGAGTCAGGCACAGGGGGGATTCACAGTGCATGGATTTGGAGCAAAGTGGTACCTGCCCCTTGTACCTGCATCAGCCATGACCTGGTGGTGCCGTTTGGGTTCTGTGATGGGGAAAGGGCTGCTGGCATTGCTTATCTAGAGAACTAACATTGGAGACCTTTGACTGGGCTGTTAGGCTTGTGCCCCTCTGAGCTGGGAGCTCTGACGACCTGGCCAGGTTTCTGATGTGGATGGCTAGCGTTTACCATAAATCCCATGATTCAGCTGAGGTGCTGGGCACTGCTGAGCGTGACACGAGCTGTAGCTTAAGGGCTTACTGTACTTCATCTGTGCTTTGAGGCAGCTACTGACAGGGGTAATGACAGTAAGGGCTTCTTATGCCCAAATCTGGGTGTTTGAGGTAAGAGGGCCAGGATGGGGTTGAGCAGCCAACAACCTGTCCAGCCATGAATATTACCCATGTGAACTTGTCTCTCCAGCCTGCTGACTGGAACTGGGCTTCAGCTCTTCTGCAGTCAGTGCAGCTCTATCCCAAGTAAAACCCGGCCTCTTCCCTCTTTTAGATGATGTGGCTGGAGGATGTCCCATGCATGGCTCTGCATTGTGCAAATGCTCCAGGCCAGTGGCAGCCAGTTAGCCCAAATGAGCTTGTTGAAGTTGGCTACTGCAAGCACAGGTGCTCCTGGAGGCCATGGGCAGCCTTTTGATCACACAGGAAAGCTGTGGCCTTTCTTACCTGGAAGGTGTCAGTGCTCTATTGTGGCTCCCACAACTCCGACTGTGCCAGCTAGAAATAAGATGCTCCAGTCTAGGACACCACTCCTGATCTTGCTGGCCATGGCTGCAGCTGACCCTGCAGCTCTGCTTACTCTTCTGCCTGAGCTCTGGAGACAGCAAGCAGCTGGGGGCCTGGGAAAAGGCCTGCATTTGGTACAGCTTATTATAAAGTGTGTGGCCTGGTACATCTCCAGTGAGGATGCTGCCTGGCCTGGACATGCGTGTCTGAATCCTGTCCCATGGTAAACAGAGCTTTCAGCTGTCCCTAAGGTCCCTTCCAACCCTAACTATTCTATTGTCATCCTGGTGTCTGCACCCAAATCTGTTGTTGGAGATATGGTCAAGATAACCTTAAGCACTTACCCATATGCCAGAGAGGATTGGATCTTGCAGCATCCCCCTCTAGGGATGCTTGACCCCTTCAGCAAGCAGTATCAAGAAGTGCTGAGAACTTTCACTCCATCACCATCTCTCTGTTCTCCTTTCCAGGTTTTACTCTCTCCAGACACGGATTTTGATCAGTCTGAAAGCGACCAGGATGTTTCAGGGCTCCAGGGAATGAACCAGAAGATGAAGCAGCCCAGCTATCAAGTGGTCATCTGACAACACTGAGACAAGGAAGGTGGAGGGGAGGGAAGCAGCACTGTGATCCTTGAGCTGGCCAAGGGAATGCTAGTTGATCCTTATGGATCTGCAGAGATCCTTTTGCCTGCCTCAGCTATACCTATCTGCAGTTGTCTCTTTGGGATGGTATCTATGCATCCTGTACAGGCTTGAGCAGCATCTGCTTTGCCTGTGTGATCCTAACCCACACACATGCGGGCACATTGGGGTTAGGGCTATGGACATGTACTTCCCCTGGCTGGCCAGCTGGGTGTAGCTTTTTGTCAGGGCTAGAGACTGAGATCAGGAGATTGTCTGCTCTTTTAATAGACAAGGAAGAAGATCTGTCGTGTACTCCCTGAGCTGTGCCACTTTTATATGCACAATACTCAGAGTAATCGGTTTGCAATATGTATTTAAATGCCTTGAATTGGAAAGGTGGTTTCAGTGGATCTGATGCTTTTTACTGTTTTATAAGGGAATGCAGTAAATATCCGACCTAAAACCTTCACAAATGAAATGCTTTCATGTGCTCAGTGTTTTGCAAAACCCTCATGCTGTGAAGAGGATGGAGGGGATCTGCTGGACTCTTTCCTCACCGGTTCCTACAGGACAGATTATCTCTCTGCAGTAGGACTATCCTAGTAAAACTAGGGAAGAGCTGAGGCCATAGTGCTCAGTTTCTGTGCATGGGTTGCATGAGCCACTTCAGTGCAAAGACCTGATGCTTCAGCCTGTGCTGGATTCCAGACTGAGCCAGACTTAGAGATTGATCCCAGTTGCTGCCTTATAAGTGAGCATTTAGTGAGCAGTAGACATTGACTGATTTCCTTTTAGCTAGTTTAAAACTGATGCTGCGAGGGCTGAAGCAGCTCTGCTCTGGAGCCAGGCTGAGAGAGCTGGGCTGGGGCAGCCTGGACAAGAGAAGG
>WYDI02028825.1:878-40271 GCA_009867235.2 Psittacus erithacus
ACACAAGAGCAGAGTAGAGGGGCAGGATCACCTCTCTCGACCTGCTGGTCACGCTCCTTTTGATGCAGCCCAGGATATGGTTGGCTTTCTGGGCTGCGAGAACACACTGAAGCTGGCTTATGTTCGTTTTCTCCTCAGCCAAGAGAAAGAAACACTTCTCCAAAAATCTACAGATACAGAAGACCCTTTTCCTTTATTTCTTCCTTTTTCACAAAATCAGACCCTCATATATTCCTTACACTTTTATTGGAAAAGTAAAGTTTGGGAATAATTTCTAGGAGCTGTGCATGATAACTTATACACAAGTTCTGAGAGAGTTTTGAAGGTAAGTAGAGCATTGCAAAAGATACAGATGTTTCGATTAAAAAATTGAGGGTGCTGAAAATCCCAAAGGCATTTATGAAATTAAGAACTAGGGTTTCAGTGGAAGTTATGTTTTGAAATCTGGATGATGCCACATCTCAGCTATCCCCTCCCAGAAGAGCATGGCCTAACAGACAGAGCTGAATCTCTTCAAAGGTTGGTGACTCTCAAGGGAACCTGAGAACAGTTGCATACAGAAATACCTGCCTGTCCCCAGCAGTTAGCCAGTGTTTCTGGACTCTCTGCGTTAGGAAATACTGCTAGTGAAGTCATTTATTTGTTTTATGCAATTCTTTACATAGTCAGAAAAAGTAGATATGGCCCAATCCCCCTAAACTCTGTAGCAAAGGATGCAGTTGCTTTGTCATCTGTTGCAAGTCTTCACTTCTGCCAGGAGACTTCTGGTTTTTTTGGGGAGCATGTTGCACTGCTTTAGCACTGTTTGTGCACTCTTTGTGCTGACCCTCTCATGAGCATCCAGTTCCCCTTCTTGCTTTCTTCTTATCATGCTGTTATTTCTCTGTCTGCACTCAACATGTTTCTGCTGTTTATCTTTCACATTCACATCCAACCAATCCTTCTTACGTCACTGCACCAAAGGGTATTTCTTGCATTGTATTATGTAGTCCCTGCCCACACTTAAGCAGTAGCTTCTTTTGTTTCAGTTATTCTTAACCTAGGGGGAATGTAATTGCCCTCTCATTTACCCTGGAAGTATGAAACGGAAGTATAACCACACAATATGAGTGCACCGGCAAGGACAGAGTGGAAGGGTTGGATTTCAAACTGAATAGACTCAAAATGTTTTAAAATCTACTGGATTTGCAAACACCAGTAAAAATGTGGGGCTGTACCTACACAAGGAAGAAAGGCATGGGTTTACCTCAGATGCAGATTTTACGTGTTTGGGGAGAAAAAAGTTGTGGCAAAAGATGTGTCAGCTGCTCTTGTTCTATGAGAACAGCATATATGAATTTCTTGCTAATTTAGTCCCACTAGCCACCTCCATGACACACAGTGCTTTCTTCCACTGTACTCAGAGTTTGTGTGGCAGAAAATCAGATCTAGTCTGCAGCCTGTTGATCTAGACTTTCCTCATGCTTTCCAAAAAAGTCACACTTGCAAATAAATACTTCCCTGTCTCTATGCTGGTTGTAGAGAACTTTCACAGTACTGTTATCGCAAGGAGAAAACAGCTCTTACAGTATGATGGTTGTCAGAAAGACCTCATAGATCACAATCAGGACACAATTTCACTTATTTGGCAATTTAGGCCAAATTTTCTCCTCTACATTAGTGTTTTGATTTGAAGCAGCAATGCAGTTCTGAAGGACTGTATCCTTGATTGTTCCTTTGTATCAGTTTGATTTGAAAGTGATTTTGTTGCATGAATGACATTTCTTTCAGAAGAATTAAAGCTTGAATTTCTTTTCTATATGTGTGTCTTCATATTAAAACCATGAGAGAACAAAGCAGTCCTTTCTGGGGCTGGTCCAGAATGCTAGGGGAGAAAAACAAACCCACAGATGGAGAAGCCTGGAGACTGTCTAGCAACACACCTACAGAATCTGACTTCTGTCTGGAGAGCCTGTACTTCCAGGTGGGCACCATCACAGTTATCTCCTGCACAGCTGTTTCACAGATTCATCCTTTGAACCCTGTTAGGTACCTTTGAGGTCCAGCAAAGAGGATTTCACCATCATTTTTTTTGCACTGTGGTTTTCTTTTTCTCTCGACATTTGCTTTTTAATGTTCTGATTTTGAAATTGCATGTTTCCTTATCCTCTGGAGGAGATAAAATGTTATGGAAAATTCAAACAAGATTGATTATAAAACTCATCAAGTTTAGGACATTCAGGCCAAGCTGCAAAATAAAATCAATGCCAGTTGCCTCCTTTAATAATCTGTTTACTTCCTGACTGTGTGATGCTATTAAAATGCTTCATCTCCAAGTAATCTTATTGGCCTTCACATTTATGCTGTGGCTGACAGGATTAGCTCTGAAAAGCACCTGCATATTACCTGTGATATACACAAGTAGATTAGTAAATGGTGCTTTGGGCTGAAGTTATTATTTTCTTTGTAATTTATGCACTGGATTCCAGGAGCATAACATATCCTCTTGTACAGGTAAAATACTTGTCACAGAGGCAGATGTTCTGCAAAGAACTTACTCCTTTTCTCAAAGGCCTTCTTGAACCTCCTCTTTGAGAAAAATCTCTTATCTCCTGAATTTTCAGCAACAGACTATTAGAACGCTAGTGCAGCTTCTCAAGCAGCAAGCTCTAGAATGTGCAAGGAAACAGACACAAACTGACATGGTTTTCACCCACTCCGTCTATTTGCCTAGCTGGAACTTGGGGCCATTTCCACACTCTGAACTTCATCCATCTGGTAAGTAAATTTTGCTAGAGACCCTAACTTGTCATGAAGAATCTAGGAATTCAGGAAGCTATTGTATTGCTAAGGATCACAATGAATACTTGCTAATTTGGGAGATACAACATGTTACATATGTCATATGTGATACACCATACATGATACTGTAAATATGCACACACGAGTCACATCTCCCAAGTATACATTCATGTAGCTAGCTAGATCAATCTTATATACGTATATACGCACGAATATATATGTACGTGTATATGTATATATACACATGTAAACTAGAGAGAGGGCTCTGCTAAGGGCCTTGTTTTTGTCTATTTCTCCTTTTAAGCTAGTTTTTCTTTGTAACATAATATGCAAGTTGATATCCTTAACATTGTCATAATCAATATTCATTAGTCTAACAACAAAAGGGATATACCTCTTACTTCAGTACTTTTGGTCATATTATTATAGCAAAGGTTCATTAAAAGTTTTCTCTTGTTTTCATTATGCTTACCAGCAGAGGCATATTCTTCAAATTAAGACACGAGGTAATACACAAGCATTCAGTTCTTGTGACAAGGTTTGTTTTGTAAAACAGGATATTATTTTTTCTGCAGTGGTAGGAATCCATCATTTTTTTGCTTCCTTGGCTTAGATTGCTGAGGTCATTTTGAGATCAATTTTCATCTCCTATTTAAATTATGCGGCTGCTTGGGTCAGTAATCCTGCCATATACATGAAACAAGTTCTTGGCCCAAGCTGGTTGTTCCTGTTGAAGAGGTTGTCATGCTACAAGGAAAAAAATAGCAGTTCCTTTGGCATCCTTCCTACCTGCCTCACTGGAGACATTACTGAAGAGATGCGTAGGGTGATCCCTCCAAGTAAGAACTTAGAATTGCAATGCCTTTATACAAGCACTGTGAAAAACAAAAACAACCAGCAAACTGCCTTTCACTGCAAAAGTGAGTTAATCTACATACTAATTATGACACAAAATACTTATTTGCTTGCAGATGCAAAATATTTTGAAATTAATTTTTATAAATAAAAATGGTGAATTGTCAGCCATGAGAAATCATTAAGGAAAATAACAATTACTGGAAGTTAAAAATAAGTACTTAAAAGCATCTTACATTAGCAAAATCCTCTCTATTTTAACATTTTTTCCCTTGCTTTAAAAATCATCTTTGTTCTACACTGACAGTTTGGTTCCAACCAGGTACAATGGCAAGCAAGATCTGACTGATTTCTGTCATACAGGTGATTAGGTCAGTAAATGCTGACAAGCTTTATTGTGTGACTGTTTCTAACCTGGAGGGGTCTCTACTCTCAGGGGAAATTTTAATCTTGATAGCACTTGCCTAAGCAGCAGGAAGCTCTTTTTGTCAGATTCATGCCTCAAATTAAACCTGGAAACTTTTTTCCTTTTTTAACATGTGTATTTCCAGTGCATATTTTAACTTCCAATCTGGGTGCGTAGTTTTGCTGTCATGCCACTTGGTACAGGGAATGGAAAGTTGCTGGCCTCTTCCTAAAGGTGAGGCCAATGTCAGGCAGTGATTGCGGCAGTGGAGGTCAAGGGGACAGCTGGCACTTGCCACCCACCCCTCACCCCCTGTGAGTGAGGTTATCTTTGTGGCAATATGCTAAGCCTCTGCTGAGCTGGGTCCAATCCTGCACCTGGCTCCCACAGCTGCCAGCACAAAATGCTTGGGCTGCCACACCAGCCTGGATCACCCCTTGACTAGGGGGCTAACGGCAAGCAGCCTGAATATGAACACCGTGTCTTGATTAGGAGGAAGGGTTTCCTTCCCAGAAAGCACATTGCCTGTTTTGTCACACTCCGTGGTGCAGCAAGGTGCATTCTGTTTGAGATCTGGGAGCCATAGTCATGCCGGGGGTTGGAAAGGACAGAGGTTTCCTTGCAGTCACTCACCCTCCAGCTCTCTCCACTCTGCAGGCTGAAGAAGCCTCAGGGCCACCCAAAGACGTCCACATGGGCTGGATCAATTGTACCCCCTCTCCTTCCCAACACAGTTAACCGTTGGGGGTGTTCAATACAGAGGAGCAGAAGCAAGTTTCACAGCATCAAAGGTTTCCTGCCAGCAGCCAGCCAGCAACTATATACCCAAGAGAGACTTTGATGCATTTCAGTGAAAATAGCTCATTCAGAGCTAAGTGGAATGGATAATTTGCCCTTTTGCATGACACTCCAGAAGTTACCTAAATACTGCTGACTTGAAAAACAACATGGGTTCGTAATAAATTAATAATGGAATAAGCCTTGTACCATTTATAAGTAATGAAAATGAAGGTGCCTGATAAAGCGAACCCATCAGTCAACAATAATGCTTTAAAAGGACACTGCCACAGTCAATAGGCCACAAATTTGAACTTTTCTTCTAGTCTTTCTTTGTAAGAACATGAAGATCTCATAACAGCAACTTACATGTTAGGAGCAACCTTATCTTGCAGTAGTAAATAAAAGGGCATTGTTTTTTTGCAAGTTAAAAAAGAAAAGTCAATATTAGTGCTTCTGAAATCATGAGCTTTACTGCAGAATAATTAATAACACATAAATCAGCAAATGATATAAAAAAAATCATATCCAGATTATTAGAACGTCATAAAACACACAAGTAAAATGCCTTTTCATGTTTTGAAAAAGGACTACAGGTTACTCCCTGAAACTGCAATTTCACACTTCAAGCCATGTACAGATTCCTATTATGGATCTGATTCATGAAAGAAGCAGTGGGGTTTTGTGTCTTCATGAAAGAAAGACACTTTATTTGCTTTTTCTGAATTTGATTGCACTGTGTGCAATGGAGTTGATATTCTGAGACTTCTTAGGGGCAGCAGAATCTGCAGATGAAATGTAAAGCCTAAAACTGCAAATGAGGAGCACTTTGGGAATATCGATTAATTATTTAGGAGCTGAAGTAAATAACACAAATTCATATTCCTGCTACCAGGTAGCCTGAAATTTGCTGTAAAGTTGAAATTTAAGACAGAAAATTGGATAAATTTGGATGTGAATGTTTGTTTAAAAGAAATGGCTAGATTTGTCTTGGGGTTTTGTGTGTGTGCGTGTGAAGAAAGCATTTCATAACATTTTATCTGATTTCCAGAGGTCTATTTGAAAACAGAGTTTGTTTTCATATGTTAAATACTGCAATAGAAGGCCTCAGGGCCAAATAGAATATATTAATTTACTTCCTATTTTAAAGTAGTGGCTTAAAAAACTATTAAAGTTCAATAGTTGTAGAGTGGTAAGTAAACATATCATCAGGTATGGGTTTCAAGATGCATTTTCCCTATTTTTATACCTGGGAAGTAAGAAAAGACCAATTCTCCCCTCACACTTTGTTGAAAATAAGTATGAATACTTTGTATGCAAGGAATCATTCTTCTATTCTGCTGAGAAGTAGAGGTTTTTAATAGGCATGCTTTGCTGGGTGTAGGGATAGCAAAGCTATTGTTCTGTTAAAACAGGAAACAAAAATTATCACTATTCAATAAAGTTTTAAATCAGTTCACTAATGACAAAGAATGCCAAATAGCCATTAAATTTCTAAAAATGAAAACCATCTGTCCATTACCCTTTCACTGAATCTAGCTCAATGTGTCATTTTAAAGTGATCTGTCAAGCTACATCAGTCACTTTTCATTACACTACTCCCACAACATCCAGAGATACGGCAGGCACTGCCTGGAATTGTGCCTGCCCTGGCTCAGCCTTTCTACAGCTTTCTGAATGACCAACTTTCACCAACATTTTTAGTTCATGCTAAATTAGAGGCCTGATCCTGCAAATCTTACAAATGCATTTTGATTTTAAGGGATTTAAGAAACTCCTATTCTGTCATTTCCCAGGCAAACTCCCATCTACTTCCATGAGGCTTACCTGACTGACAGATGATTAAGCACAGATCAGTCTTCAGGGTTTAGTTCACTATTTTCAGATTGACTAATAAGAACTATTTATCTGAATAAGGGAAGGAAATGCACAACATCAGGTCATGAATCTGTAGTCATTTGTCAATACACCTACAGCTTACAGCTTTGAATAACTCCAGTGATGAGATTTTCACATCATTCTAGTTGCAAACATTGTTTTCATCTTAAAATCAATCCTATTTTCATCAATGTTAAGGAAGCTACATATTTTTCTGCCTTCTTTTCAAAAGAAAAGGGGCTGCTGTGCCAAAAGTTCTCAAATGTCTTGCAAGGCAAAAGGGAAGCAAGTGCCAATGAAAAATGTCTTCTTAGAAAGCTCTAATTGCTATAAGTATTCTTGTTGCAATATTTTGGTATTTCTACAATATTTCTCTATTTTAAGCAGAGAAAGAGGTACCCTCCTTGCTTGTGTGCAACAAGCAAGTTTTGCTGCTTTCGATGAATTCTGAATGGACAAATGAATGAAGGAAAATGAAACTTTTTAAAATATATGTGTGTTAAAATGACAATTGATTGGATTCCAGCTAGAAGCAATATACACTTACAAGTTTTTCCATATCAAATTAAGAAAAAAAACAAAACCAACTACTCAAAATGATGCTTTGGCAAGCTAGTTCCAGGCTTTTGGCTAGTAAAGTCATGTGTTTCTGCC
The DNA here is from genome assembly GCA_009867235.2 of Psittacus erithacus. Classification (NCBI taxonomy): domain Eukaryota; kingdom Metazoa; phylum Chordata; class Aves; order Psittaciformes; family Psittacidae; genus Psittacus; species Psittacus erithacus. The sequence continues at coordinate 8,230 of WYDI02028825.1, forward strand.
ATACTTTTCCTGGGAAGAGAAACCCTATAATGAATATAAAAGATAAATAGCCAAAATGTTATTTGTCCAAAATTCGTAGTTCTAGGCTAGACAGTGGTGAGAACGAAATCATTTTAACAGAATACAAGATCAACTATTTTTAAATTGAATGCCAGGCTGTTCTGTCAACTTTAACAATTACTTATGAAATTAATTAAAACTCAGGTTGCTCCATTTTCATTACCAGTCTGAACACCACTGACCAGCCTTGATTAGCTCAGAACACATTGGATCATTTTAGAGAGTGGTATAATTTAAAACCTTTCAAGATTTAGAAAGTAAAATCCTTCTGTGACTAGGAAGTACTTGAAAGGTCAAAAATTAGCTTTGGATAAGAAGTCAGTGTTGTCTTTCCAGTAAAAAAGAAAAAACTGAAAACTCGAATAGCGTATCTGATAATCTAAGTAGATTGGAAACTGTCTTCTATATGTCAAGTTTACAAAGGGAACTGCATGAATTTAATGATAATTAAAATATATTAGAAAGAGTGATTGGTACATATTAAAATGTCAGTTATCTAAAAAAAAAATGCTGACACTTTACAGAAAAAACTTCCAGTTCTAGGCTTGAAGGCATTGAAACACCTCTCTCTTCTTGCTGTTTTTCTTTTTTCTCTTTTTTGATTTGCTAACATATTTCAAATCCTTGAATAAAAATTATTTACCTCTGTTATTGCCATTTGTAAGGATCTCCTAGTTGAAACACTATGAATTTAATAAAAATAATGTTAAGATAATGGAACCTAGTGATGGTCAGTTAGATATACATTTAGACATAGGTTTTTTTTATTCTTTTCACTACCTTTTTTGCATGTGGTAGTATTAATCTTTATTTTCACTATAAATCAAAGAATTATTATATTATGTTCTCAAAGATAGTTACCCAGGATAAAGACTGGAAAAGGTGTATCTTGGCCTACAGACCATAGACCAGCAGGTAGTAGAATTTGGAAAGCCACCAAAAAAATATTGCAAATCTTTATTTAGTGTCCTTTAAGTATTTGACTATTACAAAGGTTTGTTGAATACATCTTCTTATTCATGAGGTATGCCGAGGATATATCTTTATAAAGGACCATAGATCAGTAGTGAGAATAGGAGATTTTTTTTTAAGTCTCTGAAAAATTTCCCGTAGGCTCACCTAATTGACTAGAAACAACTGTCTTTTGCATAAAATGTTTAAAAAAGTCCAAAAATGGTTTTTCAGACTGCAAAAATCTATTATGTTCATTTAGCCTGACCATGCACATAAAACAGCTTGGTCTTAATCATAACTTCTGAGCAAACTACTGAATATATTGCTCAAAAAAGAGGTCTGTGGCCAATTTGAGAACAAACAGTGATGGAGAAGCAACTATATCCACAAGCAAGTTGTGCTCATGATTGATTATCCACACTGTTACAATCCACATATTAACTCTCATTTGTATTTGCATAATTTCAGCTTCTAAATACAAACCTCAACACATTACACATGGTCGCAATATTACCTTTGTTTTCCCACCTAGACACTTCATGTTGCAGCTGGCCAGGCTATTTGTTCTGAACAATTATCAGGTATGCCTCTTTTCACTGTTTATAGGTGAGCATTGATCATGATATTTATGGATTTGTAGTAATTGCTTCATAAATAAGAACCCTGGACTTATTTGAGCCAGATGTTACTGTGCAAATGCAGATCTCAGAGAGTTTTTCTTCACTTTGCCATTCAGTTGCAGCCTCCCTTTGTCTCACAGTGTGATTGGTCACATCATCAGCTATTTTAACAAAGATGTGACATGCATAAATGCTGTAATTCCTGCTACAATGAGCTTATGAATGAGTCTCTGATGGGAATGTAACTGTGGGGCTTGGCAAAGCAACAGACCAGAGGAAACGCCACTAAGATACAGGATACAACAGAATGGGTTACATCTCTGGGTAAATTAGAAAAAATATGCAGAACACAAGGCTCCTTCAGGACTTTACATACTGATAGGTAGATTTTGCAAGAATAAAGACTAGGGCGGGTTGCTTAGCATAGAGAAACCCCCATGATTTGGGGAGTGTGGAAGAAAGCTTAGAAATAATTTTCAAACCAGCCAAAAAGAAACACTAGGAAAGCTGACATCTTCAGCGTTGACTGTGCATGGACGAAAATAGGCTGTCCACCAAAAGCATCACACAATATATAGCAAAGCAAGCTATGTATGCAGATTGCCTACTGGCAGGGCTTATATCTCACAGTTAGAGGGGCCCACAGAAGGAGCGTGAAGTGGCTACATTCCTAATTTAGTCATCCTCGATAATTCCATAATTACACAAGATGAATTCAGAACCTTGTGCCTTTTAATGATGCAGGGTTAGCTGCAATTTCACCCTGCAGGCAGAGACACAGAAGTATAAAGATCAGTTAAGACATCAGCACACAATGTTCCCTTCAGCTGCGCTTGGAGGCTGATCCCTCTCCCTAGGTTTTGTCCCACACTACAGGCAGATCTTGCTTCCTTTTGAAGCACACTATATGTGTCACTGGGACGGGGAGTTTGCTACTAGGTCAGCATTGTCCTTATGTTATACCATCTCTCTTTGCTGCTCCTGTGTGTGTGGGGTGATGTATCTGAGGGTCGTTGAATGCCACTGGCATGTGCATTTGCTCCTTTTCCCATCTCTGAATATCTACATCCGTAACTCAATCAATCAAGGGGTACACAGTGTCTAGACGGAAACAACGTGAGTGCAGCTTTCTGTTCTTTGCTCAGAAATACTGTCTTCATGCATGAATTTCCATCTCAGTTCCAATAAAAGCACCTCTCCAGGTGAACTAAAATTGATTGCATGAATATTCATAGGCAAAGAAAAACCATTAGTCTATATGTAACACGACTGCACATGCTTGTTTGCAAATAGATTTTCCTAAGCATTAACCAGTTCCTCTTGAGAAGATACAATAATCATTCTTTTTTTTCTCTCTTCCATAATACAAGTCAGCTTATCTTACACTCCCTTGACATGTTTCCACAGATGTCTCCCCCATCACCGTGGTCATGGCTGCATTATGCCATGCAATACTGGCAGAATAGCAGGCATAAAATTGTTCTTATGCTCATGTTTCATACAGGAAAGTGATGTTAAATGACTTGTAATTAGAATGTTCTGAATGTCTGGAATGGGACAAGGAATTGAACTTATATCTCCCACTCCCCCTGTCAGTGACATCACTAATTTTTCATTGCATCTGGTATGTTTAACAAGACCTCAGCTTCCTCCCTGCTACTTTATTCTGCCAAGGGAAAATAAATAAAATGCATTTTTAGCCTGCTATCCTACTAAAGCCAAAGTTATAAAACACTCCAGTTTTTTGTTCAGCAGTCTTTTTCCAGAGCCAGCAAGACAGAATTATTGTACTGGGCAATACAAGGAACAAGTGTGCAGATATTGTGGTGTGCAATGAACATAGAACATGTTGCATGAATTGCAAGGAAGGCAAGAGATCCTGAGATTAAAGTGCAGAAGGCGATATAAAAACAACCAAAGGTAACTTAACTGAGAAAAAAGGAGATGTAGCACTGCACTGCTACAGTTGGAAATCAGGCTTCATCCCTTGTGGCGTACACTGAAGTATTTTGTTAGAAAGTGGGGTGCTTGCATGCTTTTCTGAGACACTGATTAACAGGGGTTGCTGATCTGCTGATGCATCACTTCTATGAAGAGGAAAGGGAAAAAATGGTACATATTCTAAAAACAAATAAATGTGAGATTTCTCTTTTTCTTTCTTTACTTTCTTTTTCATTCTTTCTTTCATTCTTTCTTCTTTTTTCTTTATTTTTCCTTCTTTGCTTCTTTCTTTTCTTTCTTTCTCCTTCCTTCTCTTCCTCCCTCCCTCCTTCCTTCCCTTTCTCCCTCCCTCCCTCCCTTCCTTTCCTTCCTTCCTCCCTCCCTCCCTTCCTTCCTTTTCTTTCTTTCTCTCTTTCTTTCTTTCTCTTTCTCTCTCTCTTTTGTTCTTTCCTTCATTGTTTTATTCTTTCATTCCTTCCTCAAAGTCACTCCTGCTCAGATGAGGAAGAGTTTGCCCTTAACCTGTAATTAACTGCATTTTTCTTTTCCAGACCACTGGATTTTAGTAAGGTCTGATAGCTATCACGAATTTGTTTTTGACATCTTACTAGTCACTAGTCTGTGACTGAAAAAAGGACATTTATTTTGAAGGAAAGAGAAAGTGTTCTCCAATACTCACAGCTTGTTCACAGTACAGAAGCAGGTTAGGGCAAAAAACCATTTCTCAGTTATTTTAAGAGTAGGTTTGAAGCCGCATATATACAAGGCAATAGTAGTGACCTGTACCGTCAATAATGACATACTCGGAACCCTATAAAAGAACTGATTTAAAATCACAACATAACTATGTGTGTAAAAAGTTGAAATGCCATACTGCACCATTTTTAATTCATTTTTTCATGAAAGTGTAGAGGCTGCTGCAAATAAATTAGACACTGAATCCCTAGTTCCTTTATATTAGTTCTTTTATAATAAACCCATCAAATATCCCAAGAAGCATTGTTGCACCAGAGTGCTCCTTCAGATCTCTGACAAGAGACGGGAACTTGGAGATTGATACCTAACAGCTTTTATTTGCAGCAGAAATCATTTTTCCCATGAGCTGACCCAGATAGCAGTTCCAGGAATAGTTTTTAGGACAGAAACATCTTACACAAATGGCAATGCTTAATCTAAAACAGTAAAATAGCAGGGTTTTTTTAATTATTATTTTTCTTCACCTATAAATTCTTCAAATTATGAAGAGTTATCTAAATTGAGCCAAAAGAATGAAGGAATCAATATTATTTAAGGTTTCAGGAAACTATTTTTGAATTCTATAAACACAAAATCTAAATCATATAAAAACTTGCCTTCCTTAGCTCTTATCTTCTTTGATCACTGACTGATTCATTTTTAACATGATGAGCTCAATAGTACATAGATTGTTTTTACAAGGTAATATGAATTCAACTACATGGGCTCCAATGAACAGAATTTTTTACTCTGCAATGTTGATGTAAATGCTTATAAATAAATGATAGTTTTATTCCTGAAAAGTGCATTCTCACATTTATTAAAAAATATTAAAGCAAGACATCTATTTTAATTTGGGGTTGTTTTCTTCTTCTTTTGTTTGTATGGTTTAGATGCCATGTAAAAGCTGGCTCCCTTTTTCTTGTAATAAATAAAATAGTTTCAAATGTGCCTGTCAGACAGTGACAAACTATTGCAATATGCTTCTAATGAAGGAGGTAAATATAGTAAATAACTTTCTGACAGATTTTTTATGCTGTTGGTTGGGCAGGCATTTGTCGTTTCTCTTTTTTTCTTACCTATTCAGTCCAAATTGTCAAAATAAACAAAAAAATCCTGAACCTATTAAATACCAACCCCATGTGAAAAAAACCCACCTATATAATGTAGGAGAACGAAAAGAAAACAGTGCTTTGAAAGGTACTTTTACAAGCAGTCACCTCGACATTTCTTCTTTACTTGACTGAAATAGTCTGTTTAGAATGTATTATGGAAAATGCCTGACCTGTGAACTAAACCAAATATGCTGCAAGATAGTGGGATCTTTATTAATGTAAATTAGCAAGCCCGAATATTTTGTTGCACGGGGGGTGAGTTGGAAACAGTGTAATCTAATTAATCTTCAGTTCCATCTATGTGCACAGACATTTGCTCTTGTAACAGGGAAGACTGTTTCTTTTGGCAGCAGCCACAATGTGGAAGCCTCCAGTATTTGCAGGCTGATAACAGGACTAATGTGCTGGCGCCCTGACAGAGGGCACAGGAGGGCATGTTATTAGATAAGTGTTTCTGCTACATTACACAGACAGCATTGCCCTTCACAGAATGTTCCAGCCATTGTGCAGTTTGATGTCACACAGCTATAGAATGCTAATGCCAACGTAATTATGTATTTTGGCTTCCTTTTTGGCAATAGTCTGTACTTAAGCAAAATTTAGCACCATCTTATATGCTCCTACAGCTGGATAATTAAAGTGCATTTCAGTTTTCAGAACAGGGTTCTAATGATATGAAGATCAGCGGCTATTTAAAGAGTTATTCACTCTGCCTAGGGAGTCCTGAAAATTAGGTCTGTTTTCAGGCACAAAATATATTTGGTAACAAAAGAATGACAGTTCAGTGCAATTTAACTAAATTTATTTCTCCCGGGGTTAATGCATGTGTCACATAGGCGTCCTCGTATTTTCTCTCAGCAAGGAAAACTCTTGCTTTTAAGTAGAATTAGCAGGTTCATAGCTTTACTTTGAATGTGTGACAACATGATGTGATACAGCTTCAGGAAACTCAGAATTAAGACTGCATTTTCAAAAAGTGACACAGACCGGTAGTACAGAAACAATGATACACTTGCTGCTATCCCAAAGGAATATGATGTTCTCGCTGATCAATTTAAGGATGTCTCTGTGCAGGACAGGATATCTTAAAATGAGATAAATCTGCAAAGGTGAAAGTATTAACCTGATTTATGGACCAACTTTCTGACTTGTCCTCATGGGCACTCAGCTAGAAAGTTATTTTCAATTCTTGTCTATTGGTGAATATCAGCATAGAGATGTCCACAGAACACATCTGTTAACAATGTTCTCTGAGGAAAACATGGTCACTAGAAATTAATTCAGTACTGATAGCTTACTTGGCCATGAACATGTAAATGAAAGCCTAGGTGATATTCTTGTATCAAACTAAGAGGTAACCCAAGGAGCAGGAATTGAGTTACCACCACACACTTAGGTCAGTTTTAAGATTAAATTAAAAACATTAAATTATCTGGAGTTTAGTAGCACATGGTGCTTCTGCATGAGAATTACTGTGTTCTAAAGGAGGAACAGAGGCCATATGTGTTTTGAGTCTGCTTTTTCCCTCATGACGGTAAGGGTGAGATGTGTCAGCATCGTATTGCTTGAGAGCATGTGGCATCCGTGGCTGTTCTCAGCGCCAAGGAGGAGATGCCTGGCAGCTCCCCTCAAGCCTCGCTCCCGAGCATTGGAAGCTTCCTGGGGAGCCTCTCTGTAGCCTTAGAAGGTTCCCTGGCTTCAAATGGGCTAAGTAAGCTCTGGATGACAGCTCATCACACGAAGCAGCTGCTCCTTCCTGCTCCCCTCGGAGGCTGGCTCCCGACCCCAAATTCCTGTAGCATTCCAACCCTGTGGTGTTTACACAGAGGGAGGGCTGGGACTGTGGGGGCAAAGTCACAACCGTACCCTGCTCTGCCTCTTTGGCACTATGGGCAGCGAGAAGGGGTGGCTCTGTGAGTGGGACCAGTTTAGCCACAAAAGCATTAGCCTGGTTACATTATGTTCAGCAGCTCAGTGGCTTGGTATCTATTTAGAATGTAAATAGATAACATATTCCCCCTTCCTACCCCCAAACTGTATCTGCAGCATATGGAGGTTCAAGTGACAAAGCATTCCACGCAGCAGGGTTTGTATATCCTGGATTTGGACCCATGTATTCACAGTTATATTTCGCATGGAGGCTTGGTTGCAACGGTTCTTAAAGTAGCTCTTTCTCATGCAGAATGATCAGAATTAGTATGTTATAGCTGGTGTCCTCAGCTGTTCCGTCCTGCAGAGAAGTGTCTAAAATGACTGCACTTCTGCCTTCTTCGTTCTTATGCTGTACGACTTTTGATACACAGCTTATCAGAAACAGTAAATTATAACTCACCAAATAAGGTGTACCTAATCAAAAATTCTTTAATTCTGATACCTAAAGGCTATGCAGCTTACTTGGCACTGACAGATGGAGTAAAATTATGTGGTCAGTTCTAAGAATCAACACTAAATTTTTTTATAATTGTGTATTCATAACAGGAAGACATGTTCACTAATTCCCTTTGCAAGGGGGAAGCAGTGAGTGATTTACTAGGAAAGCACAGTAGAAATGGAAACAAAGTCACCAGCCAGTAAGCTCTAATGGAATACCATTTCTGAATATTGTTATATCAATGATTAATTTGCATCGTGCTTAATAGCAGTCATCATTAAAAATTGAAATGTGTCAATTACTGTATATGTCCATTTACTCACCTATGCTTCTGAGAACATTAAAAAATGAAGGATAATTAATTAAGAACAACACAGGGTCTCATTTTGTAGGTTTTGTCTCATGATTTTCAAAAGCCACGCTCCCATGCATCTGTCGTCTGAAGAGGGGAAGGAGCTCTGCGCAATGACAAGGGCTGCTTCAGTCCTAGCAGCCACAGGAGGGTCTCCTGTTTCCTTCCAACACCTCTCCCACTCCTGTTCTTCCCTGCTCCTCTCCCCCAGTAAATCTGGTAGCAAGTACAACCCTCTGAGCAGATGGGTAGTAAATACAGAGCTGGAGATTCTGTCTGACAATTAAAATAAAAGTGTCTAACTCGTCATTACAAGTTACATTATCTACAGACCTCGTACCATGCTTCTATTTTAAATGCACTTTTTTTCCTGACTAACCTTTTAAGAAAGTGCAGTGTTTAGAGATACCTACGTTTTGGAGTGCCAAACTTGACACCATATAAGGATCTGTTTTATGGACAGAGCCAAGAGCTCTCCTGCTTTGAGAAGCAGGCCCCTTGCAGCAGCCTTGGGGTGGGCACTGTCTCCCTGCTCCCCCCCCCCAGCATTCCAGCCCCCAGCTCACACTTTATCTGCTCCAGCAACTGGGTGCACACAAGTGTTAGACAGTACACCTGCAAAACCAGTTGGTCCCTATAAATTTTACAAGTGCATATTCTAACACTTGCATGTCCCGCTGCTGCTGCACTGCCAGGAGCATTGGCTCTCACACACCGTGGGGAGATTCAAGTGTAAAAACCTGCCGTAGCACATTTATGAGTGAATGCTCAACTCGGTGCCAAACATTCTGCCATAATGCCATTATTACAGCACCTCGCACCATTCTACACTGATGCTAGTAGTGCTCATGCGGAAAAGGTCATAAGCAAGGGAAGGCTGGTAGGCTTTTCTTGAGATCTCATGAGGTGGAAGTTATCACCACCCACAGAGAATTCGGTTTTGAGTTATGTTTACTGAAAACAAGAAGTCTGTTAACCTTGGCAGAAATCAGCCAGCTTTATCCCCCAAACCAATGAAATGTGATGTACTTAACTCCCAAAAACTCTTCGCAGTATTTCATAATGAGGTATGTCACCACATTTTAGGTGGACTGTTTTGTCTTGTTTTCTTTACTGACCTGCTGTTCCTATGCTATTTGCAGATGACATTAGATAAATTTAAAGGCTATATGACAACTTAAAAGTTGCATGGTAACAGTTTTCCTGGCCTGATAGCCATAAACAGAACTGAGAACAGGAATAAGCCTTTTATGAAAGTACAATTCACATTCACCAGCCAGCTGAAACTGGGAGCAGTTTGTTCCCAGATTTATTTTTTTAATTGGATACAGTTTGAACAGACACCTGAAAAGAGCCATTACATAGTAGCTACTCAGAAGGATCCTGTGAGGCATTGGAGTGCTGGCACAAACAAATTTAAAGGGCTAAGGTCACACTTTAACAGACAAAATCGCTGTAAAAGACTCCATACATAGTCTTCCCTTTTTAAAGTGAAAGTGAAATCTAGAACAAGAACTATAATAAATAACTGCAACATTCAGTTTCCTCTTCTGCCAGATGCTGAGCCACTGAAAGCATCTGGCTGAAGCTCAGCACCAGATAACTTCCTCCGCTAGAAGTGTCTTTGCATTGCCTTTTTGGCCATATCAATACTTGTCCATCATTCCACCTACAACAGTATTAGCTAACCCCCATTGCCTCTTCCCAGTCTCCATAAGTTTCTTTGCCCTCTTCAGCCTTCTCATTCCTAGTTCTCTTTCCCTGTGGTTCGACCTTGGTAACTCCTCATTAGAAAGTTCAGCTTAGACATGCTGTTACTGCTTTCCTCCTCTTCAACTCCTTTTTTAACTCTCTTGTTGCTCTGCATGCTCTGGTGCCCTGACTTCTCCTTGCTATTCACAGTTCATTTTTCTGCTCTTCACCTCCTAATAGGGTTCAGGCCACCCTGGCACCTGTCTTCTACCTGCACTGGCGCCCTTAGTGGTATCTGTGTGTCTGAAGAGGTCTCCAGCTGAAGGAATCATCTGCATATTCAAACACCTTACTGATTTCAGTGGTTGCTTTGTTATAGCCTTCTTCTTGACTTCTGGACTCATATGCTACCTTCTCCTGGTTCTCTTTAATAATTTGAAATTTTGTTGCTTCCCTCCCAGCTTCTTTTGGTACTCCATAGGGCTTATACTATGAATGGTCATTTAAATTAGCCTATTGGCTATTGTTCCTTACCTAATTGTAAAGATATTTAACTCATATTCCACCTCTACAGTAAAAGATCCCTAACATGGCCATTTCATTTGCAAACCTGATTAGATTTAAAAAACTAGGAGTTTTTTTTCCAGAACTGCAAAACTTATCACACAAGTACATACCCAAATATACAACTTACATAGTATGTTTACTATTGCTCTCTTAGAATAAATCAGAAATGTTCTGTTGCCTGTCATAGGTACCACAGCACTGGATTACAAACAACAAAGGGTATTCATATTATCTCAAGCAGCAGAGGTGCGCTATTTGTAATCTATTCCTGCTTTCCCCTCAGTATGCCCTCCTCTGCTGAGGATACAGGTTTTAACCCTTCTATGGAAAAAAAAAAAAACCACCTTGTATGGAGAAAAGTTTCACAGACTATTTTCTTAATAGCTTTTGCACATTTGGATGTTGTGTTTGGCCCAATCTTATCACACTAAAATTAGGACACAGACAGGTACTGTCTCAGCTGGAAGGCAGAAACCAATAGCTGAGAGCTGATAAGAAGCAGATTCTTAAACTACCTCCTACCTGCTCCTGAGTCAGTAAGCACTATTTCTCTGGTCCATTTTGAAGTCTAACAGCTCTAAAGAGCCAATTATTTAAGCTAATCTGTTTCCCTTTTCACTTCATCAGAAGGGACAGAAGGAAAGCCACATCTAGATTTAACACTCTCATGCTCCATGGGGGTGGATGAGTGCCCTCAGGAACACGTCACCATTCCCAGCCAGCCCTCACCCACAACATTTCATCTCCATGGGCACACAGGAGCAGGCTGGAGAAGGGGGCTGTGCAGATCTGACTTTGGTGCAGAATTAGGAGTTAGGATACAGCCAGAGCACAAACCCTCTCCCCCCTGCTCAGAAACATGGAAATGCTCTCAGATCTGGGAATGCAGGTAATAATTGCAGCCATGAATCTCTCAGCTGAGGTGCAGGATTCTTGGCAACCCCAGGATTTCAGCTGTTCTTTTCCATCTCTCTTAATTTTCTTTCACCAGTTCAGGGGGCTCCAGCTAAGCTGCACCATGGGGAGGCACAGCCCTTGGCCATATTGTCTGGTTCCCTTCTGATCACCAACCTCCCAGATGAAGAACTTACTTAGAGAATAAAGAGTCAGCAGGTCACTGAAGGTCATCCTGGATATACATACCTATCTAAGCACCCATGCAATAACAGGGTCACTTGATGATTATCAATTATTACAACATTTAAAGGTCACAAAAGTCCCAAAATACCTGCTTCGCTGACTAAAACACATGTTAACAATCTGAAACCTAACATTCTGTGAAGGCAGTCAGGACTTCTATGACTTTTACAGTTGAACCCTGCCAAAGTGAACCAGACAGCAGTTTAAATACAAAGAGGAGAAGAGAGAAATTCAAACATAATCTTTTTCTGGGAAGCAGTAAGCTTGCTTTATTGCATTTTGTGCAAGTGACCTTGCAGAACATGTCTATATTGCATGAAGTAAGACTTTTATGTCATAAAAACAGACAAGGAACAAAGGAAAAGGGACTAAGTTTAGCCTGGGGTAAACAGTTACTACTGAAGCTGTGCCAGTTCATATGATGACTTCGGTTAAGGTTTCTCATGATCCAAAAAAAAACCCCAACCACCACCAAAACTTGGGCTGAAAAAGAATCACCCACAACAAGGAGCCTAATACATCAGTATAAAGCTGATCTACAGAGCACTCAGATTTATTCTGTAGGGAGCAACCTTTGCTGACCAGGACACGGACTGCGTGACCTAAAATGCCTTTTCCATCTATTTCAGAGATGCACAGTTATTTTAGCAGCTTCGTTTCTTTTCTCCACTGCAGGGTAACGGTATTAGCGGTGGCTCTGCCAGAGGAAACCAGGGCTCTCAGGCAGTTGTAAAAATAGACTGATGCACGCAGAGCACGTGAGCCCAGCACCTTGCCGCCAGGGCTCGGAGCAAGCCGCAGGGAAGAATTTGGGAAGTCTGGAACGGCAGCAGGCGCTGGGGGCGCAGCTTCCGGCCCAAGGAGCGAGGGGCGGTGCTGCAGCCGCATGTGCACTTGTTTACTACAGCTTGCAGGCTACTGCCCGGTTTAGTGGCCTCGCTGCTGCGCTCCCATTCATTATTTCCTCTGTTTGTTTATTCTGCGGCATTTATGGATATCCCTGAGGAACCGCTTTAAGGGCTCGTCTGCCTTATCTGGGAGACAACCCCTACACCCTGGAGGCTTCCTCCGGCGGGGCCTCGGAGCCGGCGGGCGGTTGGGCGGGAGGGGAGGCCCTGCACTGCTGCCGCAGCCCTCGGAACTGCTCGTTTTAACTCTTTCCTTGCTGAACAGTTCTCAGGCAGAGAGGAGTAGCCGCCCTCTCTCCTACCCGGTACCACTGAAAAGCTAGGTAGGGCTGCTTTAAGGGCAGATGGACCCGGGTGATTGCCAAAGGCACGATCTGAAAAAGCAGTGGAGGATTGCTTCAGCTATGGATAACGGAAGCCCTTGCTTCAGACCCTGCCACCACCCCACATCTCTTCTCAGCTTTGAAAGGAGACAGTCGTTCCTGCACTGATCGCTTATGCAAAACTGAAAGAAATGAAACCTGCAAACCTCCCTGGTCCGGTGCCACTTCCCAGCCCAGAATAAAATCAAGGCTGGGCTTTTTTATGTTGTAAATCTGCTTATTTCCCTTCTGGCACCTGTCTTACACTTAAGAGAAATGTATGTACTGGCTACTGTGCAGACCATCTCATCCTCATACACTGCTTTCATGAGGATGTGCACGATTATGTGAGTAGTCTACACACACACGCACACAAACATACAGCAGTGCTATTACAAGCTAAGAGTGTGTAATGTGAACAGATGAGCCACCAGCAGAACTGGCAGAAGGCAGGTATCTGTTTTAGCTGTTGGCTCTTTTCTGAAGCACCAATAGCACAGCAGTCACCCAGCTGAAGCAATGGAAAGAAGTGTGTGATTCACCTCACTGCGTTTCTCATGTGTCAAAGATTCTTCCCTATCTGAAAACAGAGGGGCCAAAATATCCTAGGAATCCTTCCGCAGGGGCTGGCCTTGCATAACAAAAGTATGTATGTTTGGACCATTAAAAAAGTTCCCTGCTTCTACCTGTGGATTTCTTTTGAACATCCCTGCCCTGAAAACTACTGGAGTTTCTGCAACAGCTTGCAATGATTTTAGAGGCACAAGAGAAAAAGATCCTTCAAAAATATCCTAATTTACCAGGTGTTAAAAAAAAAAAAAGGAGGGGGGAACACTGAACTATCAGGAGAGAGATGTTTCCATGGAAAACAAAGTTCATCTCTTAGTCTGTAATTTGCGCAAAGCTAAAATGGCTGACTTTTTTACAAAAGTATTTTATTTGACAACACAAGTAACAAGAAACAGAAAGCCCACTGCAGAAATCAGCAGTGTTGTTTAATGATAGCATGATCAGGACCCTTACAGCTCTAACATTAGTGAAGGGAGGATGCTCGTCTGCATGCAGAAACTCTCTACTCCCCAAGTCTGCTTGGAACAAGAGTCCTGGAGATGTTTTGCTTTGTTCTTAAATTGTATTTTTAGCCAACATAAAACATGGCATAAGAAGGAAAACTTGCTCCAATTTCAGCTGTGCTGAAGGACGGGTCAGTTCCCAAGCTGAATGAACAGATACTCTTTACTGCTAGAAGAGATAAAGAAGATTGCTGATTTGCAGCCCTTTCCCACTGCAACCTTAAGCAAACAGGGTTTTAATTAGATCAATAATGATTAAAGTTACTTGGGCCAGAGAGGACTCGCAGTTCCTTTAATGGTGATGAATCCACTGCCTCAGAAAGGAAAAACAAAAACAAAGCAAAAAAGAGAAAGTCAGGGGATTTTTGCCAGCCCTAATGATTTAAAATAGTTTTGTTGTTCTCCTTAGTTCAAAACGCTGGGTACTGTCACAATAGCTCTTTGATATTGGACACTGATATTGATCTGGGTGCATCTGTCTCGCTCAGCAGCTGATAATGACAGCACACGTGATTTCCTGTTATTGAAGCCCCATAGACATTTCTGGATCCAGAGCTTGGCAGCTCCAGGGATCCGTTCCCATCAGCAGTCCAGTGTCCAATGCTCTCATTGCCTTTCAGCGGATGGAAAGAGGATATGCTGCAGCCCTGCTGAGTTGTAAACAACTTGTTTACCTTCTTCTCTGTGTAATCTCTCCCTGCTTCTGTCGGCTGCTGTGGCATCAACAGAGCATTAAAACACAACGAGCTCATAGGCTGATGTGCAGAAAACAATCGAAGGAGCCTTTCCAGGCTCTTCCTTTGTAGAGCACAGGAGGTTGTTTATACCTGTTGTTTCCAGTCAGCCAAAGCAGCCCTGCTTTTGCATGTGGTTAGCTTTGAAGAAAACTAGATTTTGTTGTTCATTCTGCTGGCATGTAAAGAGTGTAGGCCTGATGCTGCTCTTCTGGCAAAACTCCATTTGGGTCATGCAAAAAGAGACACTGTCTTTTTCACATGCTGTTTATGTTTGAATAGAAAAAGTGGAAGATGTGTGTGATTTATAGATGCTCAAATGCCAGGGGAGCACCCCTGCAACAGAAGACTGGGTTGAGGGGCAAAACCTCTGCAGATTTTAACAGTATGCAAAATAAGGGGTATCTGAAAACATTTGGAAAGTCTTGAGTCTGAACCCTCCGTGATCCTGACCAGGATTTGGGAACAACTGCACAAGACACTGACCCAGAAAAAACTTCCCTGGGGTTTAGTGCAATGGGCAGTGAATAGGAATGACAGTGCTCAGGTATGAATGCACTCACTTTGTAGGGGAGGTGCAGAGCAGCTCTCAGTCACCCTCAGAAAGTGTGATCTTGCTCCTGTTGAAATCAAGAGCAAACCTGTGATCATATTTGGGGATTTTAAGAAGTGATGGAAATTTGGGCAGCACAGATTCAAAGCTGACAGTAGTTCACATTGCTGTCTGCCCATGCATCTGAGACACCACCATCCCTGTGCAGGGGGATGCTTTCCCTGTCAGCTTCCCATCTGCAGAGCACAGAGGATCAATAATGGGCAACTGGTTTTGGACATGCTCTTTATAAGTGACTTTGAATCAATTTTGAAAACTTCTGAGTAGTTGATCTTCATTGAAAAATACCTTTCCTTGTGTTTTACACTACCTGCTTGTTCAGTTTGGTGAAAAACTTGAGGTGCTCATGAATAAAACCCAAGCAGTTACTTTTAGTGCTCATGTCTAAAAATAGAGATTTGTTTTTTATAAATACCGGCTTCTGTCTCCCTCAGGCATAGTGGAGACTTTTTGATATTCAGATTGAACTGGAGCTGTTGTAAGATCATGACAGTGAATTTAGCAGAACAGAATAGCCTGAACCAGGGTGATAATCCGGGCAACCTCATTTAGGCATGCCATCATCTCAGGCAGGCACGCCGGGGAGGGGAGGGCAAGAAACCATCTAATCTGCCTGGACAGAATTGCCAGGCTTCGCCAGTCTGCCAAAAAGGGAGAGGTGAAAACCAGCATAGAGAGTGCTGGTGTCCCTCACCTCAGCACATCCCTGTTAGTACCTATGCAAGGAACTTGGGATAGCTCAAGGATGGTCCAGCCCATTGTTAGGCACCTGCCTCCTCTGTTGATGAAGAGCTTGTACTGGATAAATATTATTTGCATCTCTTCTCTTGAAGCTTGGCCGCTGTTTCACTGGTTTGGCAGATATGCAACTGAAAATGAAAAACATTGAAGGCCTTTCCCCAGTGTTTAGGGAATTTGGCTGTGAATAAGAATAGATTTAAGTCCTTGTCTCCTCTTGTTTCTTATCCAGTGTTCAAGTAGTATGTGCAAAGGTGGTGCCTCCTGATCACTTCAGTCACCTGGCTTCTCAGATTAAAATGGGCACACTGCTGACTAAATATAGCCAGCAATAGATATGTCACTGATCAGCCCTGCAAAGGAATGGATCTAACTACTGCCTGGGCATCGTTGACTTTTAGACAGCATGGAAAAGGTTTTACTGTGAGTATAAGAAACCACGCGAACCTCAAAGTTCAACAAGGCCAAGTGGAATGTCCTGCACCTGGATCAGGGTAATCCCAAAGCCCTGCAAGGAGTACTCGGAGGTACTGGTGAATGCAAAACTGAGTATGACCCAGCAGTGTGTGCTTGTAGCTCAGAAAGCTAACTATATCATGGGCTGCATCAAAAGGAGCATTACCAGCCGGTCAGGGGAGGTGATTTTCCCTCCTCAGGCAGGTCCAGAGGAGGGCCACAAAGGTGATCAGAGGGCTGGAGCACCTCTTTCTGTAAAAACATGCTGAGAGGGTTGAAGTTATTTAGCCCAGAGAGGATTCTGGAAGACCTTACAGCAGCCTTCCAGTACTTAAAGGGGGCTTACAAGAAAGGTGGGGAGGCACACTTTATCAGGGAATGTAGTGATAGGGCAGATGGTAATAGCTTTAAAAGAAAGGGAGTAGATTTAGACCGGATACAAGAAATAAGTGGTGTGATGAGGCACTGGAACAGGTTACACAGGGAAGCTGTGGCTGCCCCATCACTGGAAGCGTTCAAGGCCAGGTTGGATGGGGCTTTAAGCAACATGGTCTAGTGGAAGATGATCCTGCCCGTGGCAGGGGGTTGGAACTAGATGAGCTTTAGGGTCCCTTCCAGCCCAAACCATGCTATGATTCAGGATTCTACGAAACAGCATTTCCGAGTTTTTTTCTGTATGTTCATTCAAAACCTGCTTATTATAACTGGCACTGAAACAACGTCTTCAGACTCAACTGATTGCCCACTGTATGACCTGAAGTACACAGTTAACTTCTGTGTTTTACCTGGCCAGTGTAAGAAAAAGTTATTGTATTCCTCTGATTGCAGTTTACATACTAAACTGATCTATGACTGACAATGTGATGTATTTAGTTCTTTTAGAAGAACTAAATGTGGTTGGCAAACTGTTTTCACATTGCTTTTTTCCTGTTTTCTTTATGATCATATACTCATGAAGATACCACAGAAAACAGCATGAGACTAAAGGTAGAAAAGTACAGACAGGAAAAACATTTTCAGAAAGTTCAGACTCATAGGATTCCTAAATGTTTTCTGCAGCTAGTTTCTAGATTGTAAGTCATTATTTAGTCAGACTATGAAGAATGAAAAAAAATGTTCCCCCATTTGTTATAAACAGTAACTTAAGCTGTTTTACTCCATGCTAAGTCTGCTTCTTTAAAAGAAAGGAAACACATCCAGCTCTTTTGTTTTTCATTGTAGTTCGTAGTGATATCATTAGGAGAGGTGCATAATAAATTAATGATAGGAAATTGCAGAATAGGTCAAGGTCACTTTGTGCATAAATTGGAGGTTTAGAGTTGTACATTTCGTGCTATTTGCCTTATACCACTTTATTGATTTTTCACTCTGAGGAAAAAAGGGAGAGAAGGTCTTTAATAGATTTTTATATCCTCAGTCTATTCTAAAGCCGCCTTTGTTCTGATGTTTCTGATGTTTCCACACTTTCATGGCAATAGCAAAGTCCTGCTAAACTGCAGTGCTGTTGTAGCGCAATGAATCAAGACCCAATGGCAATTTTAATCTTATAAAAAAATTTGCCAGAAGAGTCAGAGAAGCTTGTAGCCCACTCAGCTAAGAGAGAATGGACAGGGAAATCTCTTTAACCTTTTATCTGACTCAGAAGCAGAAGCTGACTGTCACCTGCTCTTTCCATCTTTCAATATGCTTATGAAGAGAATTGCAGTGCAGTTAGAAGTTTAGTTACCACACCCACAGTAAAACACAGCAATTATGCTATAGAGTGAACCGGTTCAGATAAAATTGAATACTAATTTGCAGTGAGATCAAAGTAGAAACAGATCCCTATGAGTTGATTACAGTTTCTGAAGGGGCAAAAAACAACCCTGTCATTGATCATTGATGGATAGGAGTAAGCCTTTACACTTTTGCAGGAGTGTCTGACTCATGGAGGGAACAGCTGGCATCAAGGAGCTGATGCAGAAGGAAAGCCGTCAATGATGCTTGGTTACATGGGAAACAAAAGAGACCATCTATTGAGAATCACTAGGCAAGTTCCTCAAGGATCTGACCATTAAAGGATGAATTGCTCTATATTTAAATAACATATATTTGAAAAGATTTTGGGTACTAAATGGTTAGCAGAGAGGGTGTTAGGATGATCACTTGCCTGAAAGGATAGTGTCAAACCCGAGTCTATCCATATGCCAGTGTTCATATTCCATCTCCTGTCAGGCATGTAAATTCCTGCTTTGTTTCACATGATTTTTTTTTCACTTTCTTTGTCCTGTGCTTCTTTGTCTATGTGTATGCTGCTGTGTAAAAGCCGCCTAATGTAGATTTATCTTTTGAGTAGTTTATTTTCATCTTCTGCCACCAGCTACCTTGTGTAGATTTCCCAGACACCCACTAAGTATCTCTGATTGGGCCACTCCTATGTTTTTTTGACCACAGTTCTTATTAGTGTATGGTCATTGTTAGATAATGGTGAAATGTTACAGTCTAGCAGTCTTCTTCAGTAGAAAGAAACCTATTCCCCTCTCCCAGACAGACCCTTTCAGGTGGAGAAGAACACATTACTCCCGGGTGGTTTTTGTAGCCATCCACTACAGAGTGGCATTTCAGTGAGAAATAGGTGTTAGAGGTAGTAAGCATGGGAAGATGGCTCCGATCTGACCAGTGATCAGAGGGGCTTCAGGCCAGAAATCAGACTTAGTAACCAGAAGTAGAGTGGTGTTTCTTGGTCACTGGGTCCTACCTCAAATGGTAATGAAACTGGAGATCAAGAAAAGGAACCAAACAACAAAATAGAGCTGGTGAGGTCTGGCAATGATGATAAAACAGTACTTAAGTGGTAGGCTGTGATGATAATGAAGCTCTGCTGGTTTGAGAAAAAACTGATACTTGAAGGTGGTGGTTTATATACAGCAGGTCAGTAGCTACTAAGAATGTTTAAACAGTACAGGTCACAGTTCCTGAATGTTAATGTGAAACAGTGATTGTATTCAGTTCATATGAAATATGTTGTTAAATTCACAATCTTTTAGGTGATTCAGAATAATTAAAAATAGTAACAATAATTTTATAAAATTTTGTATTAAAATAGGAGGGATTTCTATTTCCCATTCGCTGGGTTTACAGGCTTCCCTTACAGGGTCAGCAAATACTGCAAGAAAAATCCTGTAAACCTGACTAAGGGAAAAGAAATTAAAGATTAGAGAAGAATTATTTTATTGGCATTTATTGTTTTATTCACATTAAGTATTCAATAACGGCAGGAACACGTGGCATATGAAGCTGACAGAATTCTTGGTACTTTGGCTGACATTGGTTATTATTTGCAAATACTTTATTTGAAATGGCTTAGCAGTTTTGGCATATGGATTTTAGATATGTTGAAATGTTGTAAGTGCAGGTTAAGCTAATAATAAATGACTAGTATATCAAGCGAGAATGAAGTGTCCTTTGGGTGGTTTCTGGATTAGTAGGAAGTGAGGTAGTCAACACGTGGGTGGTGAGGGAGTATTCATATATTTAGTTGATATCGGACAGGAGACAAAGCCTGACAGGAGCCTTGAAGTTTATCCTGCAAAGCTTAACAGTGGTGGTGTGCCATCATTAAGGTCTGTTGTTGATGTGACTTTGGTAAATTCAGACTTCAGGGAAAGAACACAAAAGCTGCATACCTGAGGATGGATTTACCTAGAACACCACCAGTCTACCCCCAGGGATCAGTAACAGATGCTTAAGAGCATTCATAGCTGGTTTCACTTTATCTCAGTTTTCTGCACCCATCCAGCAACCTCAAGATACTACAAAGGGGACACAGTGGAGAAACTGGCCAGTGGAGAGCCAGACCATACCATACCATCCAGAGACATCTGCGTAGTTTCCTGAAGCTGTTCAGATATACTGGCAGAGTACTATGTTTAAGCTAAGCAGCCTGTCTCTCGGTTCCAGTAGTGACAGATGAGCCACTGGTTATCTAGCGCTTCATGCAGCATTCCAAACTGTGAATACACTAGGGTAAGATTGGATCATACTAACTGAAGAACTGGGGTTTATAGGCTCAGCTGACTTCCTCAGATAAAATAGAAACAAACTTTTCCAATGCCTGGAGCCAAATACAAACTCAGACTTAAGAACTGAACATCTTTGGCTAATGGCTCACCATCCTACACAATACTGTTCTCTCAATGTCTTTACTAGTGGGGAAACAACTGTCTGTCCCCTTCTGTAGGCAAGTTTTCTCCTACACAAAATGCCTTCAAAGCTGTTTATTCCTGCTTTAAAACTGGTCTTCAAGACTGCTTATTTATTTTGCATTCTGCAGCCTGCTGCTAAAATCTATATACTATGTCAGGCTCTAACAAGTGGATGACTTGAGATCTAACTGTGCTTCTTTCAGCTTGCTCTGCTCTTTCCCAGGGGGATGGTGGACACACTGCAGTAACAGTGGTGGAGCATTTATGTATGTACCTAAGCCTTGTTCACTGCTTCATGGTTAGGACATCTCCATAAGAAACCAAAGGCATAACATTCCTTTCTTCCAGTCCATATCCTCTGGCCATGGAGCTATAGGAGACAGGTATAACCAGCTAAACTCCCCAATGAAAGCAGCTGCTGTTCTTTCTGCCAAAGCCGTTTCACATGGCACAGTTACTGTGATTCGGGCCTCTCTGTTTATTACAGTAGAGGGTTGTGAATTTCAGCCAGGATCTGGGCAAAAAATACTCCATTAAGAAAATACTGAGCTAATACCTTGAGATAGCCACAACATCCCAAACTTCAGACGCAACTGCTGGCAAAAGAAACAGGTGCAGGTGCTAAGGTGGCAGTCTGCGTAAGTCTCTTAGCACTGAAAGACTAAATACTGACTAATCAGCAGTTTACGTCTGTACTGTTAAGTGCATCTGCTGCAGGAAATTATCATATCTCCAAAACAAGGTCTGCAGAGTCATGTATTCCCCACTAGTCCAAGTGTATCCTTTCATAAAGCAGATCACTGCATTATGACTGCTTAACATTTAACCTGGATTGTCTCCTGAGTGCTCTTGTTCCCAGTGCCCAATGCCCTGAGGAAAACACAAATGTAGCCTGGGTTTTATTTGTGAGGGAGCTAAGTTGTGTCTCTCCAAGACAGAGCCGCAATGGAAATGACGTTTAT
Source organism: Psittacus erithacus (assembly GCA_009867235.2). Taxonomy (NCBI): domain Eukaryota; kingdom Metazoa; phylum Chordata; class Aves; order Psittaciformes; family Psittacidae; genus Psittacus; species Psittacus erithacus. The sequence goes on from WYDI02028825.1 coordinate 29,807, forward strand.
GCAGTAGGATCATCACAGAATCATAGAATAGTCTAGATTAGAAGGAAGTCATCAAAGGTTGCCTAGTGCAACCCCCCTGCAACGAGGAGAGGCATCTTCAAATAGATCAGGTTGCCCAGAACCACATCCAGCCTGGCCTTGAATGTCTCCAGGGATGGCACGTTCACCACTTCTCTGGGCAACCTGTTCCACTATTTTACCACCCTCATTGTAAAGAATTTCTTACTCAAGCACTGGAGATGAACTGAGCAGCTAAATTTTCTGGTAGTATAGACATAACCTCCCTTTAGGCCTTTTTTTTCTTTATGTTGGGACCATAAGCATTAGTGTTTAAAACCCAGATATCCTCAATACTTACTTATGCAGATGACATTCCAGTAGAAAGTGCTTTGCCTTTTCTGGACTAAATTTTATTGAGGTTATCCAAAAGTAAGATGGTACTTACCTGCCTTCTAGTTTCTCTTATCAGCTAGGAAGGTTCAAACTACTCAAGATTACTTTGAGAGCAACATTATCTCAACCACTCTTTTTTGGGCTGATAAACAGAATGACTGCAAAAACTTCGTAGAGGAAAAATGTCTTTGACATCAAATTGGTTTTAAGACTGATCTAACTGCATTGACTTTGCTCGAATTTGTCCAGGACTTCATCATAGTTTGAGTTAACTCTCAGGGCATGAGTGTTTTATTTGGAAGAAGAATCTAATCCTAGTTTTATATTCACTGTGTTTGACTGTGCAAATTCTACTCCAGGAGTTGTAAAAGATGTTTAGTTATTATACAATTTTTTAGATAGGATTTTTTTTTTTATTTTCTTTAAAAACAAATATTCCTTTTATACAGGAGAGATTTCTAAGGTTAACAGCAGTCTGGCAAACCACTGCATTTATCTACACATTGCTTAGACATAACTACAATGCACATTATAATTCTGGTACAAAACTACCACAAGAAAAAGCAGTTGAGTTGTGGCGTAAATTCTCTCCTATACAGTTAAAGGATTTCACCAAAGCTAGTATAAGGTGGGGAGATCAAATAGATCTAGTATGTTTTCATGTGAAACATAGCTAAGATATAGTTCTGGGCTGAAATATGTCAGTGTAAAATTGACATTATTATGCATTTACCTGTTTTGCTAGGTGTTATCACTAAAAAATGGTGTTACCATTATCTGATTTTCCAAATGATATCTAGGATGATTAAGTAAAATCTTGACATTTTGATCTTCTTATGTAATCACTTATAAAATTCTTACAGTGAAAATTTTAGTTAAACCATTATATTGGTGTCTTTATTTAAATCATAGAAGTTAGCTTCTGTAATACCAGATGTACAAGAAAATAGGTCCACTGAGTACAAAGGACTGTTCTAAAGCCTTAATTCAAAACAGAGCCAGCAGTGAAGGGATTTTTAACTACATGTGTTTAACTTTCATGAACAAGTGAAAAAATGCAAGCACTAAAAATATGAAAGCTTGTTTGTTCTGCATTCTTCATCTACTCTCTCATATTACCAGACTATTTTTGCAATAGATACTGTAACTATAGCAACATTCTTTAATGGATAAATAGCACATTAGCAACTGGGCTGAGATGGCTTTTGCAGAAATAAGCTCAAGTAGAATAATTCATCAGTTTATTTTCTCCTTATATAAACATATATCCATGTTTTGTAGTAGAAGAATTCAGGACTTGATGTCATTATGTGTCATTTTATGTCCATCATAAGTATATTTTATTTGTTTTCAGTGTTCACAGCAATATTTCTGTGACATTATTAAAGAGCATATGCTTTACTGGCGGGGTGGGGGGGAGAAAAGAGGAGAAAAAAAAATTATTTATTGAGTCTTCATTTACAGAATATTTTTGTTCTACATTTTGTCCTATTTGAAAGTCACTTTTTTACTAGCTTTAATAAATACAAACCAGTTTTCATGCACATTTTCATTAGCTACTTAAATATCACAGATAACAAGGTGTTAAAAGATTTACTTTCTGCAGATTATGCAAACTTAAGTGGCTGCTTTTGTTGCCATTGAAGTTAATGGGAGTTTTGCCACAGACACCAGTGGGAACAGGATCTGGCCTTCAGGAACTCAAAAATTTAATCAAAGTGAATATGTGTTCTTCTTTTCCAAATAAAACTGTGATTAAGCTACAGTTGTTTCTGTGCTGATAGGAGTCTTCAAAGGAAGTCAGAACAGCAATTTTTCAAGTGATTGGTGTTATTTGACTCTAAAAGCATCTGGGGTGAAAATTCTGTGGCAATTTTTAAATGCTGAAAGGACTGAGACTGCAACAGCAAAGGATTTCATTAAACAGCCGCAGGGCAGGAGTCTCACATCAACCTACTGCAAAGTCTGAAAAGAAGGAAGAGAAAATGACTTTTCAGGAATCACAGATATCACATTGCCCCTAACTGTAGTAAGATCCAAGATAATTAGCACAGAATAGTCTGCTATAGTACTAAATTACTCTTTCCTTGGGGAGGCATCCAAGTTGATAGGGATTTAGTCTTTGTCACGTCACCCGTAATTAGCTTTCTGAAGTTGTCTTACGAGGCAATGGTGCCTCTGGCAATCATTGGTATGGTGTAAAATAAAATAATGGGTGAACCCCTCCGTGATGTCCTGAGCTGGACTGTGGAAAGTAGATAAATAATATTTTGTCAAAATTTTAAAAAATGATATTTTTCTTTACTCTTACCTTTGCCATTGGCAAAAATGGCGTGTCAGATACTGAATCTAACCACACTTTGCCCTTTTCCAATGGAGTCATTTCCAGACATTACATGGGAAAACATGTAGACTTTTTGCTACTTTAAGATGTTGTGGTGTAAGCCTAGCCAGTAACTCAGAACCACGCAGCCACTCGCTCACTCCCACCTCCCCTTCTTCCTCCCCTCGCTCCCAGAGGGATGGGAAGGAGAAAGGAAAGAAAGTAACTCCCACGGGCTGAGATAAGAACAGTCCAGTAACTAAGGTATAACACAAACCGCTGCTGCTACCACCAATAATAAGGGAAATAACAGGGGAAGAGAATACAACTGCTCACCCCCCTGACCGATACCCAGCCCGACCGAGCAGTGATCTAACCCTTCTGGGTAACTGCCCCCAGTTTATATAGTGGGCATGACATGCTGTGATATGGGATACCCCTTTGGCTAGTTTGGGTGAGGTGTCCTGTCTCTGCTTCCTTCCAGCTTCCCCTCCTCCCTAGCAGAGCATGAGACTGAGAAAGTCCTTGGTTGGAGTAAACATTACTTAGCAACAACCGAAAACATTGGTGTTATGAGCGTTGTTCCCAGGCTGAAAGTCAAAAACACAGCACTGCACCAGCTATTAAGAAGGAGAAAAATGACTGCTACTGCTGAACCCAGGAAAGATGTAAATACCAAAATCTAAAACAGATGTGATTTGGTTATAGTAGAAAGCTGTCTTAATATATATTGTATCCAACAGTTGTTGATGTGCTTTATGACCATCAAATCTCCATGGAAGATGGATGAGGCGACTTAAAAATGCCCATGTTTCATCAGACTCGTTATGACTAATTGTTTCTCGGATTCTTTTGCAGACATGTTACATATAACAAGCCAGTTTCTGTCACTGTAGGCTGTGCCACAAAACCTCTGATTAGGAAATGCAGCTTCTAACTCAGTCCTGGAGGGAAGGAGTGGAGGAGTGGCTAGAAGAGGATCATAGGCCAGGCAAGAAATAAGAAGTGGCATGAAGTTGTGCTGAGTCACTATATTCCCACAGCAAATTAAACCAGACATTTTCCCTTTTCTCTTTGGGAGGTTCTGAGTCACAAAGAACCTACTCACCTGTTTCATCTATTGTGTATCATATTGCTTGGAGGAGGATGAAAAGAAAAGAGGAAGATGAGAGGTAATTTGGAAGAGAGGAACCATATCAAAATATTTCCTCCACAAGCTTAACATCCAACCCTTCTCTTTGTGCTACTCTAATTGACTTAATTTCTTACAATATGTTAAGATAAAAGAAAATGTTCTTGTACAAAAATACTTCCTGGGAGTAGAGGTGGCAGGAGGCTCGCATGGCAATCCATTAATTCAAAAAAGTCTATTTAGACCATGAGTTGAGTTACCCATCCATCAACCTTACAGGGGGCGATTTGACTTCAAGTATCCAGAGTAGGTGTTGTAAAGAAGCAAAAAGATCTGTTCTTTGTGTGTGTGGATGCTTAAGGCAAAAGGTGTAGCCTAAAATTAAAAGTCAAACTTAGTATATGTGGCATCACCACATGATATGCCTGTTATTGGCAAGGTATTATTCACTGACAGCATAGCTGGTACAGATAACTGAATGGGCATAAAATAATTTCTCTAGTTTCTTGGGAGTTTGACTTAGCTTTAGTATTACACAATATTCTGATTAAAAATTAGCACTTCATAAAATATGTATGTATGAAATTAATTAAAAACCAGCTGAGACATCACAGAACATATTAGTGAGAGAAAAATATTAATGAGTAGAATTGCTTATCTCTTGCCGGTCAGTTTTCAGCCTAATTTCTCTTTTAATGTTTTTATGAATGACTTGGAATTAGACATTAAATTGCAACCTGTGGAAAAAAAGGTGGAATAATGGTTTATTAAATACTAATTTACAACATATTACAGTTACAGAACAGTGTTCTGAGGCAGACAGTGAGGACTTCAACACTCTTCAAAGACTGCAGAGCAGAGGGACTTAGATCTTCCTTCTTTGCATTTACATTCATAAAGTTAGAAAAACTCCAGGGAAACATCCAGTCATTATTCCCAAACCCAGCTCCAGGAAAATACCTAGTCATTACTCCCAGTCCGTTGGTAAGAAGAATGATATGTGAAAGTACATGTCAGGTGAGGTGGAGTGATGGATTCTTTCCTAGGCTCCTGCCCAGCTCCCAGGGTCCCCTGGGCCCTTTCCCAGAGTTGCTCCCCATGTAGTCTCTTCCCCAGCTTTTATCATTTCAAGAGATTATTCCTTCCCAGGTGCACAACCTGTCCTTACTGAATTGCAGAAAGTAGGCCTTCCCCTGCCCTTTTCCCCCCATCTCTCTAGGTCCCCCTGGATATCAGCTTTACCACTGGGCATATTGAATGGTTTCCTTTATTTAATGCAATCTGCAGGCTTAATGAGGATACCCTTTGTCACCGCCTTCAGGTCATTGATAGTTAAGCAGCACAGTTCCAAGGATAGACCCTGCAGGGTTACATCCTGCAGGCGGAGCACAACCCATTGATTGTGACCTTCTGAGCCAGACAGTTACTTCTGGGGATTTCTCTACCAGGAGAGTGATCTTGGTGCAGGATCAGACAAGCTGCAGAGCCAGCCTGACTGAGGGATTATCAGCATGCATCTGGGATGGAGAATGGCGGCCCTGCATCAGTAAGCCAGCTGGTCCTGTCATCTTAACCATGTGAACCTGCCCTTATGCAGACTTACAACACTTAATGCTCTTATAATACTATGTCACACTAAGATGTTTGGCTTCTGAGCATCCTTTTGGCTGATTTCTCAAAAAGACTTCCCATTTTGCCTCTCCACTGAAGGTGACGAAGGCCAAGCCTTAACTGGGGTAAATATTGAGATAATCAGATAATTTGGAGCAACTTATTCCTCATGGGGCAAAGAAACCAAATGAAGCAGATGAAAACTGCAATGTCATGAAGGGCCAAATTTGGAGAGTTGCCAAATACTGTTGGATATCCTAGGAAGTCAATTGCAGCTTAAGTTATAAATCACAAAAAAATAAGTCTTTCTATGTAAATGTCTATATAAACTTCTGTATATGCATGTATAGATGAGACTGTATAAGAATGCATATAAATTTGTATGCCTGTATTTAGCATATATATTATTTAGTAGGATTATTTTCTTAGGTTGGTTTGATTCCTTCAGTCTGCAAAGCTTTTATTGTGAGTGTATATATAGAGTAATAATGTTTAGTGAGGCTTAAAGATTATAAAAGGTGAAAGCTTTTAAAGACTAAGAAACCCATCATAAGAATGCTTTAAACTATTCTTGATCACAGGAAATTTAAGCTGATCTCTTTGTTTACATTAACCAAAAGTAAAAATACAGTCCTCTGTATAAAATGTGGAATAAAATAATATAGGAGAGAACACAGTTGGGTTGTCTGTGTGACAGGGAAATCATGAATAGCAGAGTGTGAGGGAGTGGGAGAATTATTGTAGCTTTCCAGATTGGAATACCACTACAATAATCCAAATTAGAATTAAGGAGCTACTTCTTATATACATGATCTTTCGTGATGATGAAATATCTCTTTTCCCTTTTGAAAAAATTATGTGCCTTCTCAGGGGATATGATACTGAGGGTGGTTACAAGCCATTTCTGTTCCCCTTCAGCACGAAGATATATACATTGATTATTCCTGCTGGTCTTACTAGCAGTGATGTGCATAAGACCCCATACATCACTCTGCAGTGCTATCCTGAAAAATGTTTTTATTACTGACACACTGGAGGATATTCCAGTAATTCGCTTACATGTGCTCTCTTTGATGTTCTCATTTATAGGGATTGTTAAATCTGTTAATATGAATCTTTTGGTCAAAGGAGAACAAGGGCAATAGTGGTCTTCATAAATGATACAGAGAAGTGTTACAAAGAAAGGGCTGGCCTGAAAAAAGAGAAGGCACTCAGACACAGCCAGGGAACTCAGTGAATTTATTCACCCATTTATTCAGCGAACGATTTTGAATATTCTATAAAGCAAAATAATAAACCACATTTTTATGTCTTTACAAAATTACTTGGGAGAAAGACTGACTTGCTGCCTCATCTTTTTTTACTCATGATTCATTCTGAACTCTTGAAATATTGCTTTATGTAGTCCTATTTCTTTCTCTTTTTTCCTCTTATTTGTCTTTTCTTTCTTTCCTTTACTTCTTTCTCTCTCTCCCTCCCCCTCCCCCTTTTCTCTCTTCCTCCCTTTCTGTCTCTCTTCCTTCAGGGCCAGCAAGAAAAGTCTGTATCATGCTAATTGTCATGTGGGCACTGCAGTTGTTTCCCTGGTTTTGCTCCCTGTCCCTGCCATAGCTTGGTACTCCCAGCAGCCTGGTGTTACATGAATAGCTTGGCCTGTGGGGACCTTTCTGTCTGGGACAGTACCATTTCATCCAGACAGGGAGAGATGGGGTTTTTTGTTCCTTAGATAAAAAAGGAAGGAGGGGAAGAAAAAAAATAAAATTAAAAAATGAAAAAAAATAAAATTAAAAAATAAAAAAAAAAATCAGACCTTTCTGCAGCCCTCTGCTTAGGATTCCTCCTCAGGAATTCTAATTCCAGCTGCATGCTCCAAAGAGGCTCATGGCAGTGATTATTCCAGGCATAAATCATCATTCAGTAGCTTCATGTTCACACCCCAGTTCTATAGGGATTTCTTTTCTTTTTTTTTTTTTTTTTACTTTCATGTACTGTACTGGACTATTTGCTTGCAAATCATAACCTAACACAGCAACCGTGAGGGGAGAGCAGAAGTAGTAAATCCTTTGTTTTAAAATAATTGCTGATTTGAGAAGTACCTTTGAGAAACTGTGAATTGCACAGCTGTCAGTAATAGCAATTATTTATATACCGAATGAATGCATTCTTGTTTACCTCTGTGGAAGGGCATTTTACTTACCGCTGTTACCCTTCTCCTTAAACATTCCCATCTGCAGTTTTACAGCTGTGCTGTGACCATTTCTGTGAGAACAATTTTGTTTTATAAAAAGCTTATTTCTTAAACATAATTATGAAAATATGTCCCCTAATTTCTGAAAAACAAAAGCCAAAGGTGGGCTAGAACTCATTGCTTTGCCTGATAAGAGATTAACGCAGAGCATGCCCTAATCTCTCTGCTTTGTTGCAGGGCTGGATCCAGATGTCTCAGCTCAGAGACTTAATAATTACTATTTCTTGAGCACCTGTACTTTGTGCCATCTATATAAAATGGACACCAAGAGCTTCATCATGTGGATGTTTTGCCTAATCAGCATGTTAAAGCTGCAGTTTTTTTGTAACCAAAGATTATTTTCTTGAATTAAAATATTTCATCTCCATAATTATCATACATATATTCTGGATGCACTGCATGGTCTTCATTTGCCTACAAATATCCATAAGACTAAAAATAAAATCCTTGGCTAAGCACTTTTGCCAACTGCATTTCACAGATTAAAACCCAAAGAGCAGATAATTCTTGTGTTGCTATTTATTGAACTGAAAAAAATCACTGTACATTGAAGAGTCCACTGGCGTGTCTGTGTAAGTGTTGTAATAGAAGTATCAGTTTTTCTGAATAGCAATGCAGTGTACCACATCTCTGATAACAAAAAAAAAAAAGTGACCTATAAACATAGTCAACTCACTCTAAATTAAAAGCACTCTCAGGGAGGCAACTATCTTTTTCATACTCATGTGGACAATATTTTAAAGCCTATTAAAATGAGCTAGGTATTCCTGTAGAAGCAAGCAGATGTACTTGACCCCCCCTTCCCTTTCCCCCTTTCCTCTCCATGACCACCGTCCACCCTGGGGTCTGCACTCCTATAGGAGGAAAGCAGTGGAGCTGCCCCAGAATCCCTCCTGTTCAAGGCTGCTCCCACCTCTATATTAAAGTGTTGCCTCTTTAGACAGAGATAGGCACCCTTTGATTCACTGTTAACTGGCTAAGATCTTTTATTAGAGCTAATACTACACATGCAAGCTGCCAGGCTTTCAAAATATCAACATTGTTTACCTGATGGTCCAGCCAGGACTGGAGCTCAGTGAAGGTAAAGTATATAAAAAATTTGGAGGGTTTTGGCCTCAAATGACACACTGGAGGTCACAGAGGAGGTCTGTGGCAGAACAACTATCAGCACGTAGATCTCCAGAGTGTGAGGATGCCTAATTACTGGAGTATCCTGGTTCCTACAGGGACAGTTAAGTTTATTTTATCCAAAAGTCTGATGGCTTTTTGCCTCAAAGAAAGAGAATTGTCAGGAAAGAGAATTGTCAGCAGTGGTGCCTCCTTACATCATCCTTTCTCCACTCTTTGTCACTGCAGATGCCATATGTCTTCGACTTATTTTTACAACTTGTATACAGGAAACCAGGAGCCTTGGGAGCCTAACCTTGGGAAAGAGTCCCCATGTACAGGTATTCCTTGGGGAATCCTCTGGCTAGGCTACTTTTACTTACCTAGCTCATCCATTTCTTTGTCTGTGCAGCAGCAGAAAAGCTTCACAGACCAGAGAAACCTGCAGTCTAGTTTATTTCTAGTATAACAATGTGTGTGTAGAAATAAAATATTAGAAGTCAGCACTGGGAAAGCAATGAAAGATCTGTGTGTACAGTACCTGACACCTGCTGCTGACAGTGCAAGCATTCATTAGTTGATAATGTTCATTTACATCACTATTTACTTTTCTAACTGACAGAAAATTATAGTGACTTCTTCAGGTGTAGTAGCTACCCTTTCCAGGAGTGCTCTTGGGTCTCCAGGTGCCTTTTGCAGTTCCTTAAAGATCTGTGTACCAACAATAGCCTTCTAGATTCCAAAGCAAGATACTACAGTACAGTAGTGCCAGAGAATTGCAGACATACTCACTGTAGCTGGTTTTCGATATACAGAAATGCCAGGGGAAAAAAAAACCCAACCAACCAACCAACCAAAAACTAAATCCAAGCATGCTCTTCTAAGACTCCAGTTTGTTCCCCATACTGTGGCTAAATCATTATTTGCACTTTAAACATTAGCATGGGCCTAAACTTGTCATGCAGTGATGCTGTTTGGTGGTAAACCCAACCAGGTCTTGAGGCAATGCTCATCCCAGCTGAGGAATCTCAGGAATTTTTTGCCTTTAAGCATGAACCTACTTAGCAGATGGATCAGCAGGACCTTCCAATGCTTTCCTAGTATCCCTCCGTGCTCCTCCTGCTTTTGGGAGCTGTCATGATATCAGAGTGTGCTGGACAATGCAGGTCTCTGGCACTGCATCTGGGGTCATGCTGAAATCAAATTGGTTTTCTAGCTCCGCAGCCTGTTAGCTATAACTGGAAGTGACATGGCAACTGTCTGAGGTTTCTACTTTTCATATTATATAGAGAAACAAAACATGAGAAAAAAAGATGGCTGCTGTTCTTGACTGCCTCACCCCACCAGCTGCTGACTCCATGCACACCTACTATGGTCTGCGATAAACTGCATCACACAGTGGTGCCAGCTGTGAGGTGAAGTCTTCACCCACACTGTGCCACAGATCTATTAATGACACTACCAGTAAACAAGAGTGGCTCATTTTTTCCATGCCTGCATTCAGAGAGTGATGTGGTGTGCAGAGTGAAATATAGGACAGACAGGCAGCATGCTTGTTGCAGGCGACGGCACGGGGAATCAAGCGATGACTCAATATGAGTGATAAGCAAGTTCCACTTTATTGCCAGTCGGTGCAGCTTATATACCTTAT